>JAUESR010000020.1:0-290829 GCA_030914345.1 Drosophila koepferae
TCAATAATTCATACCCATTTTCCTCTCTCTGAAACTTTTTCAATTGATGTGTCCAAGGGTGTCTGTAGATTCATTGGCTGCAGCTATTAGGACATTGAAATCATCATCCTTTTCTCTCCAGGAGCTGATAATATTCCAAGTTGTGTGCTTAAGAGTGTAGTGCTTCTCTTTTGTCACCATTACTAAAGTGTTTTAACTTATCCTTGGATACTTCGTTTTTTCCTTCATGTTGGAAAGAATCTTTTATTATTCCGTTACATAAAAAAGGCGGAAAATCTGATATTTCCAATTATAGAGGCATTGCGAAACTTTCTGTAATTCCGAAGTTTTTGAAAAAAATAATAACATCGTCATTGCAACACTTTTGTAAATCAATTATCATCCATCGCAGCATGGGTTTTTCAAAATCGATCAACCACTACGAATTTATTAGAATTCACTTCCCTAGTTAATGATAGTTTTTTCGAAAAGAATGCAAACTGATGTTATTTATACGGACTTCAGTAAGCATTTGACTCAGTTAACCACCATTGCTAATTTTAAAGCTGGATCGCTTAGGATTTCCCCTAAACTTTTATTGTGGGTATCATCCTACTTAAAGGGCAGAACTCAGAGAGTTTTGCTGAGAAATTCAATTTCAACAAAACTGATCTTGTTACGTCAGGTGTTCCCCAGGGTAGTCATTTAGGACCATTACTCTTTTCCTCTTTTTCCCTTTTTATTATGACCTTCCTAGTTTTATTTCTCATGCAAATATACTTATGTATGCAGATGATGTAAAACTGTGGCTTTTCATATTCTAACTCAATTGAGCATGTACATCTTCAAGATGACCTTTATGCATTTCAAGGTTGGTGTGAGGCTAATCAATTACATTTAAATTGTTCCAAATGTATGACAATGACCTTCTGTCGTACTGTTCCCCACTTGCTCGACTATAAAATAATAATATATCCTTACAACGTATCTTCACTGTCAAAACCTTGGCGTTCTCTTTGACACTAAACTTAATTTTAACCTGCACATTTCTGCCATCACCAAATGAAGCAAAATGTTTCTTGGTTTTATTAAACGTTTTCTAATGAATTTAATGATCCTTTTGTTACCAAGCACTTATATATTTCACTTGTTCGCCCTATCTTGGAGTATTGTTCTGTTATTTGGTCTCCGCAACATAAACTGTATCAGGATCGCATTGAATCGGTCCAAAAACAGTTTCTACTTTTTGCCTTAAGGGATCTAAATTGGAACAGTAATTTACGATTACCGTCCTACCATAGTAGGCTTCAACTCATTGATCTTCCATCGTTAATGAATCGCAGAACATTTTAGGAATTGATTTTTTGCACAAAGTAATTAACGGTAATATTGATTCGTCCTTTTTGTTGATGCGTCTTAATTTCTCGGTTCCGTCCCGAACAACTATAGACATTATCGTCCCGCTTCATTTACCTATATGCACTACGGATTATTCTTTGCATAGTGCGTTTCATGTTCTGTGTGTGTTATTTTAATAAATATTATCACGTATTTTCCTTAGAGCTCTCTCTTCCTAAAATTAAATCGTTGCTTTTAGCACACCTTAGGGAAATCACTCGCAATGCACAGCATAAGCTACATTATGTTATGTTCTATTGTTGCTTGCGTGGATTTCTCAATCCTATTAAATATTCTATATTATAGCTCTTCTTTTAATTTATCTTTCAATATTGTTAATATCTTCCTTGTTTCTTTACCTACTTTTATTTTATTTATTTTAATTTAATTTTAATTTTATTTTAATTTTTATTTTAAGAATTATTAAATTGTAATTTATATTAATATATTTAGTCTCTTATAATCTATATGTAATATTTTTCATTTAACACACTTTCTTTGCATAGTTTCAATAGTTATCACTGACCATATTTGGCTGTGAATTGGGGCATAGCTGGCCGGTCTGGCAAATAAAACACCCCCATCGGGTTGGTGATTCTATTGTAATAATTGTATTTTTTATAGGCTATTTTGACTCTCGTTTTGTCAATATTTTTAAATAAATAAATAAATAAATAAATAAATAAATTTGTCCAAGGCACTTTACTTATAAAATACCACAGCTGCTCCATCATGATCGATGACCGAATATTCTCAAACACAGAAGAAACACAAATCAACCCCAGAACCCCCCCGATTATACAATGTCGGTATCCGAGGCCAAGCGTTTGTGGGTCCTCAGTCTAAAAACATTAGATAACCTTCAGATAAACAACACCAAGCACCTAAATCTGTTACAGACACACTCTCCGCTACTACAGCATTGGTTTACTAGCATTGCTGGTAGGCTTTGCAATAATTATAGTGTCAGTCACAAAAAGGCGAGCTAATAAGAAGAAGTTATCCTACAAATCGCTTCCGAAACTCCAATCACCGCCAATCACCCAATCACCTGCGCTTCAGAACATCTTCCAATCTTCAGATCACCAACATCCCATTCTTCTGACACTTGAGGAAACACTGTCAAATTGAGGGTGGATGAGTTTAACGTAAGCGAAGTCAAAAGCGGTTCAATGCCCTGTTGCACGCGCTGCTCCAAAAATGCTGACCTACGGTCTGCAATGCATCCGCTCCAAGCAGCAAAACAGTTCTTAGAAGTGTTGCGTGCGAAAACAACACGCGCAACCGCTGGCGCAACCGCTGGCGCAACCGCCGGCGCATCCGCTGTAGTCGATATTTAAGCCACCTAATTTGTAATAGAGTTCCAGTTTCGTTTTATTATTCAAATAAATAAGTCGATCCGCTGCGACAAAGAAAATTAACAAATCGTTTTTTAACTTATATAGTACCTAATTTGACCCTGTCTAGATATACAGGTAAAATGGCCCTTTTATATGCAAAAAAAAATATGCATTCGTTATGTAGTCATATTTTCCACAAAATAATAAAAATATACATTATATTATGTTAATGTTTTATTTAATTTAAATTTCTTATTCACGAATCATTTTTAGTTTTCAGTTTTCTTTTACTAAAATTACCCAAACGTTTACTTGATTCAAAGTTGAGGTAGGGCACACGACCAATTCGAAACCCATGCACGAAACATGCAAATGCCCCAGGTAGAGCATTCATTCAAATTCAAAGGCTCGCATCAGCTACCCACAGCAATCGCTGGGAAAATAGAATTGCTACATGCAGCAAGTGTATCGCACACAGGCACACAAATGCCTACACATATAGCGAGGAGGACGTTGACGTTGTCGCGGAGTACGGTCGGTGTTTTTGTGATCCAGTATCCGATATTTAGTTTTTCGCTGTTAAAGTGGAAATAATAAAGACAACGTGTATGCTGCGGACTATACTTACTTAGCTATCCCAAAGACTGCGAGATAAACGCTTAAAACGTGTGTAAACGCTTTGTGGCGGCGTCGCGAAAGTATTTGCTTGGCCGAGAGTGGTGCAAGAGAGGGGGCAGTAGCGTCACTTTTGGTTTTCCATCTCTTTTTTTCGACACAGGGCGGGAAATTGTTGCACTTGTGTGTCACATTTGTCACACTTGCACAAATATAATAATCAGGTGCACTCACTCCCACAGCTGTTAGTAGTGCTGGAAATTGCAGCGGACATTCAGCTGTTAACCTTTTTGTGTAGCTTGGTCTTAGCAAAGACAGCAACCTAACTTCTACTGCATACTTTTAGACGCAGTTTAAAGTAACGCATACTTTCGTCTTATTGTCTCGTAGCTAAACTTAGGTTTAAATTACTGGGGTCACTAAATTCAAATTTTAGTAGTCATTGCCCACTAAAGGCTCCACGCCGCGGTAGTCGGAGCAAGTATGGATGCCATGATGGAGGATGAGCTGCAAGCTTCCGCGCGCCGCTCTTCGCTGCAGCGGTCACCGCAGCAACAACTGAGGGGCGTTGCCGCAGCCGGTAGCACCGAGTCAGTCCCCAGTCTGTCCGGCACCGAAGTCCGAAGTTCGCGACATTAGATGTTTCATTGCTCAATACTGGCCACGAGTACACCTTCAGTAGGGCTGGATACGGATCTGTAATTGACATTACTTTTGTAACCTCATCCCTTTTTCGGGAAGCAACATGGCGTCATTGCGATAGCTATACGGGCAGCGATCATACGGCACTTCTGTTCACAATAGGGGAGCCACCTGTGAGGGTGCCAAACTTGTGGAGAGAATCGTATCAGCTGGATACTTTCAATCCCTTGGCCTTTTCAGAGGCCATTCAGTCGCTGGGCACATCTGGCAATGCTGAAGCCAGAGCATGCCAAATGGTAGCCCAAATTCGGAGTGCCTGCAGTAGTAGCACGCTACGCCGCAAGCTGTTCATGCGACAACAAACGCCTATATATTGGTGGAATGCACAAATAGGTGACATTCGACGCAAATGCATCCAGGCGAGAAGAAGTTACCAACGCGCCCGCGGTAGGCCCACATATTTAGAAAAACAAGTAGCATACCAGGCGGCTAGAAGACAGTTCAAGAGGCCATTCGGGCAAGCAAAAGAGAATGCTTCTTAGAATTGTGCGACTCAGCCGAATATGACCCTTGGGGCAGGGCATATAAGATAGTTGTTAAAAGACTATACGCAGGTAATCAGGTGCAGCCTATAGATCGTTTGGAGCTTAAACCGATTGTGGAAACGCTCTTCCCAGAAAGATTAAGCTCCATTCATGCCCCTGAGACCATGTCTGCTGATCAGGGCTCAACGAGCACCCACATTGACTTAGTAACGGACGAGGAAATATTAGTAGCTCTCAGAGGTCTTAGACTTAACTCAGCCCCAGGGCCGGACGGGATCCCAAATCGTGCGCTAAAGCTAGCCCTCGCCGTGCACCCAATAGCGTTCGCGGAATTATACAACGAATGTATAATTCATGAGACGTTCCCCGCAACCTGGAAAATCCAGAACTTGGTATTGCTACCTAAGGCTGGCAAACCACCGGATGAGCCATTGTAGTATGTTTAATAACATAATAATAATACCCGACGCAATGTAGAGTATTCTACATGTAAATGCGTCATATGCTCAGTGCATGATAGTGTATACTACATGCGCACATAGTGAGACTTTGTCGCTATGCATAAATATACATATCGAGCATAATAATTGAAATACGATCAGCCACTTATATGTGACTGACCGCAGCGCGAGATATGCCGCGTCTGCATTTTGCCGCATGCCTAAAGTACATGTCGTATGTATATGCCCTATGCAAAACTCTCTTATATACAAATAATGTACTTAGCCTAAGACGATATATTCTTCAAAATAAAGAAACATTAATAATTTGACCACAAGACAGAGCAGAGGCTCGTGAACAATTTTTTAAATTATTACATGGCGACCGTGACAAGTGTCACGAACATGTAACATGTGGACACAGTAATCAAAAACTAAAGTGAAACAACGGTTTTTTCCTCGGGCACGGTAGCGGCTACGCGAGGCGCTTCAGCTGCCGTGCCCGTGGGCCCGAGGGATGGATCCACTGTACGCAAGGAGCTCGTACATCATAATTAGAAAAGAAACAAGCAACAAGATGTGGAATCCCAATAACACGTTTGGGTGAGGATGTTAAGGAGCATATCAAGAAGCTCGGCAGAAAAGCCTGACACCTTCGAAAATCGGTATCATCGTGCGTGATTCCCATGGTGTAACCCAGGTTCGCTTTGTGAATGGCAACTAAATCAACAAGACGAGGATCTGTACCACATGATCAAGAAGGCTGTCGCCATCCGCAAGCATTTGAAACAGCCACAAAGAAAAAGCGACAACAATAACAACAACATTATTGTAGCTGTAATACCATCAACAAGAACAACAACAACAGTAATAACATGAGCAGGCCTCTATACTCACCATACAGAGAGGACCGGCACCGGCGCCCCAACAGCCTGTGCGACCAGCACCGGCCCCGCCAGCGCAACAAGCTGTGCCAGAGGATCCGACAGTGCTACAATGAGCACACAACGTGGATCCGACAACGCTACATAGAGCGTACAACATAATATATATAAAATAGATATAATAAATAAGATTTAATTATAAATTTAACCATAAAAAACTTTGTTAAACTGAGCGGAACCTTTTCTGCCCGGTCTAGCGTATGGCCCGTAAAACCATACAACTATTAGCCAGGAAGATCACTACGTTGATCGCATAGGAAAAAATAATCAAAAAACAAAGAATTAAAAATAATTTAAAAAAATTTTTTTTAATATCATTACTGTCCTACGATAAGGGGTCTGCCTGGTCCGTCGATTGGTCCAGGATAAAATGCAACTTGCGGCCTCTTCAGAATAATTCGTGTTTAAGCACCAGTGTTTCAATTCGTACTGATTTATTGTCTAACAGCAAGCGCAGCTTGCACATTAGAGAGCGCATCTAAGTGCGAGCAGAGGGAGAGCGAAACTCCTATGCTCGCTCTTACAGCAATCTCAATTGCTCTGCACACTGATTACAATCTTATTTGTTACAATTCAATATTATCTATACAGTTTTTAAAAATACAAAAAGGCATGTCTTCAAATGCCTTAACATCGGCCGCGTTGAAAGGCCGTAGGGCTTCAATACAATTCAATTTTCAAGTTAACTTATTAATTAAGTGGAAGCGGGGCAATGCGGTGGATTGCCCTCTTGTAGGTGCCGGATTTGGTCTTTATAATAACCACTCGCACCCTTACCATCTCCGCCGGCTATGGCTTCGGTCACCACGCCTAGCATCCATTGTTGAGGAGGAGCGTTGTCCTCTCCCACGAGGACGACTGTTCCGACCTCCACGTTTTGCCTCTCCTTGGTCCACTTCGACTTTTGCTGGAGGCTCAGCAGGTAGTCCCTTGACCAGTCTGTCCAAAATCGAAGCTTGATGTTTGATATCAGCTGCCATCTTTTTAAGCACGTCAGCTTGACGTCGTCGACTGGCTCTGTTGACGCGAGTGGCAGCGGCGCGAGCGTTGTTCCTATTAGGAAGTGCGCTGGCGTGAGCACTTCGCCGTCGTTGGGGTTGTTGCTGGGAGCGACCATTGGCCGCGAATTGAGCACGGCCTCGACCTCGACCAGCACGGTGGCCAACTCGTCCTGCCGTAAGACTGCGCTGCCCATTGCCTTGAGTAGCAGTCCCTTGGCAGACTTCACTGCCGCTTCCCAGAGACCGCCGAAATGCGGCGCTCGAGGAGGAATGAAAACAAATTCCATTCCCCGATCCGCAGCAAACGTTTCCATGTCCGCTGTGTTGGCATGGAACGTGCCCATGAGCCCCAGAGTGCGTGCAGCACCCACGAAATTGGTGGCATTGTCGCAGTACAGCTTCCGTACAAGGCCACGTCGACCAATGAACCTGGATAAACACATCAAAAATGAATTGGTTGTTAAATCGGTTACTAACTCGAGATGCACAGCCTTCGAGGTAAAACAAACAAATACGGCAATATACATTTTAACTGGCGATTTGCCACGAATTCCCTAATGAAACCAGTATTGGACCACAAAAGTCCACTCCGCTGATCTCAAATGGTCTATTTCCATGTAAGCGGTCAGCAGGAAGATTACCCATTATTTGGGATAGAAGTTTCGGCTTATAGCGAAAGCAATGTACGCACTTTCGAACTACTTGCACTGCAAGCTTCTCGAGCATTGACCAGCCAGATCTGCTGACGAAGCAGACCCATTAATACCAGTGGATTGGCGTGGCAATGAGAGCGATGCAAGTGCTCCAAATAAAGCGTTACGAACCTACATTTTTTTGGAAGTAATAGGGGGAACTTGGCATTATGTGATAGTGGGGCCTTCAACAAACGACCTCCTACTCGTAGCAACCTCAACACACGCCTGCCATGCTGATGTGGATGCAAAAACGGTGTCAGTTTTTGCAATGCCGGTTGCAAAACGATTGATTTCTTTAGCTTTTTTATTTCATCGACGAATTCAATGTGTTGAATAACGGATATGACTGCAAGAAAAGCAAAACTTAGCTCAGAAGCTGTAGGTATCAGTGAAGTATGACCTTCTCGTTTTCCATTGATAAAACGGAACATATATGCAACTATGCGAATTAACTTAGAATATGAAGAAGTTGCTTCGATAAGCTGTACGATGGAATTTGGTACCTCATCGACCGCGATCAGAGTGATTGCAGGTCTACGCTTCTCTAACAGCTCTAATTCTTTCGATAACGAGAGTTGTGAATTGGGTGGCCACAATGTATCAGAAAGCTTTAAAAATCCTGGTCCGCAAAACCACAAAGATGTTTTAAGCTCCTCAACGGAACATCCCCGAGACACAATGTCTGCTGGGTTGTCCTTCGTCGGTACATGACGCCAAGATACATTAGTAGTCAATTCTTGGATGGTTGCCACGCGATTAGCAACGAACGTATTCAAGCTAGATGAATGCATTCGCAGCCAATGAAGCACAACCTCCGAGTCTGACCAAAATGTGACTGTATTAATAGGACAATCAAGTAGTTTCTTTACTGCATCCCACAATGTAGCTAACAATTCTGCAGCACACAACTCCAGCCGCGGAACAGATTTTGTTTTCAAAGGCGCTACCTTTGATTTGGCGATCAACAGCCTGGAAGTGATACCCTCATCTGTTTGCATTCTTACGTATAAACAACAACCGTAAGCTCTCGTTGAGGCGTCGGCAAATCCATGGATCTGGCATCCTTTCGACTTGAGTGTGCCAACGTAACGAGGTATATACAATGAGTCTAAATTTGAGAAGCAGGTAGTTATTGCCTCAAATTCTTGTCTCATTTGGACAGGTAATTGGTCATCCCACCCAAGCTTGTGCAACCACATTTCTTGTAGAAGGACCTTCGCACGAGTTACGATCGGACTTAACAAACCTAAGGGGTCGTATAATCGTGCCACAAACGACAGAACGGACCGTTTAGTTGGTTGTACCTCTGTTAAGCAGTTCATGGAGTATCTAAAAATGTCATCCATAGGATTCCAAATTAATCCTAAGGTTTTTGTGTCCTCTTGATGACCAATGATAATATCATTTCTTGCTGGTTGTGCTGCGAGTTGCTTACTGTTGGATGACCATTTTGTGAGAGGAAATCCAAACGCTTGAAGAATTATTATCAAGTCTCGATGCAACAAACATAATTCTTCAATGCTATCTGCTCCTGTTAACAAGTCATCAACATAAAAATCTTGGGCTAACGATCTTGCAGCTGCTGGATGCGTAGAAGCATGCAAGTCGCTTAGATGTTTTAAACATCGAATTGCTAAGAATGGAGCAGTCGCTGTCCCATATGTTACTGTATTCAAACGAAAGATTTGTAACGGATTAGTGGGCGATTCCCTCCACACAACAAGTTGAAAGTTGCGATGGGACTCGTCAAGTTCAATTTGACGGTACATTTTAGCGATATCTGCTGTAGCAGCCCAAGGACGAAGTCGAAATCTTAGCAAAGTCTCCCATAACTGAGGCTGGATGGTCGGACCCACCATGAGTAGATCATTCAGCGACAATTGAGATGAAGACTTGCTCGAAGCATCAAACACTACTCGTAGTTTAGTGGATGCGCTGTGCGGTCTTAGCACGCATTGATAAGGTATGAAATAATGCGGCTCTCTCGGAATTTGATTATCGGTTGGGCTCATATGACCCAAAGCCAAGTACTCTTTCATGAAGTCGATATACATTGGCCGAATGTCATCTTGTTTGCTCATTCTCCTTTCCAAAGCCAGAAAACGTCGCCTGGCTGTGTCATATGACATACCAAGACTTTGTGGGCTTGATTTGAATGGCAATGACACTCTGAACCGACCTGAGGTAGTTTGGCAAATAGTCTCTACAAAAGACTTCTCGCACAGTTGTTGTTCTGGGGTATACAAATTTGAAGCAGCTGTATTTGGTTTTTCTTCCAACTCCCAGAATTTACGAACTATCGAATCTATATCTATGTCGTCCTTTACAACACTAATGAAAGTCGACGAATTATTAGCTGCATTAGCTGCTCGGCAGCGACCAGACACAATCCAACCAAAGGCAGTCAATTGCAACGTTGGACTGTTATCAGGTCCCTTTATTTTTCCCTCTCTTAATATATCAAAGAATATATCAGCACCGAGCAGCAAGTCTATCCGTTGTGGCTTGTGGAACTGAGGATCAGCCAATTGTACATTTTCAGGTACCTTGATCTCTTCAGTATGCTTCTCTGGTTGATACGACGATATAGAACGTAACACACCAAAGTCTGTTCTAATCTCTGTATTGTCCGTTCGAGATGCTATGGCGGTTTGAACGCTGTGACGAACAGAAGACTGACAGTTAGCAATGCCCAACAACTGAATCCCAAATTTTTGCCTTCTCAACTTTAGCTGTTTGGCAAGTTCTTCAGTCATGAAGTTAACTTGCGAGCCGGAATCTAACAAGGCCCTAGCTAAGTGGTAAGATCCAGATTGATCTTTTATCTTAACAACTGCGGTTGCTAGGAGAACTTGATCTGAGGCTATCCGTGCGTGATTTACAGATGATGTCTGTGAATGATTGATTCGAGGGACTGCCGATACAACTGCTGAGTTACCTTGAGTCGCCTCAGAGGTATATCTATGCAATATAGTATGGTGCGGCTTAGAGCACACTCGACAATGGGCTGATTTACAAGCAGCCACTGAATGACCTGTTCGTAAACAATTTATGCATAGCGGATAGCTCTTTGCAAATGCAAACCGTTTTTGACATGGAATTGCTGCGAACGACGAACACGAATGGACGAAGTGATCATTCTTTTTACAATACACGCATTTAGGGTCTTGTGGCTGACTTGGCATAGCGACAGCTAGCGAAGTTTTCCCAACTCTTTTCCTATTATCCTGAAATGCCTTACGACTTGAACCAGATGATTCTTCAGCACTTAAGTGTTGATATCGTCTGTTTAAGGCAGCTTCACAGTCTTGCCACAGTGGAAGTTTATTGTAGTCAAGATTCTCTTCCCACCTAGAACGCGTGCCAGCGTCTGCATTCATCATTACCAAATGGATGATCATGGCATTCGAAATCTGTTTGTCAGATCCTAACGACAACAATGATTCGTATATAGCACGTACTGAATCCACTAGCATGCGCAAAGATGACGCTGAGGGTTCAGACATGCGTGGGAGGTCAAACAACTTAGCGATGCTGTTAAAAAATATGAGACACTGATTGTCGTATACATTTTTTAAAGCAGCTAACGCTTTTGGATAGTTAGCATCTGTCACCTGATAAGCCTTGACAGTGCCTAACGCTTCTTTTTCCAAACAGGACAACAAATGATTGAACTTCTCTATATTCGATAACCCTGGCTCGTTATCTACTAAACTTTCAAACAGACTAATGAAATTCTTATATTCCGAATATTCGCCACTAAACTTTGGCAATTTTATATTCGGTAGATTTCTAGAGTGTGACGTGGAGCCAATCATTGTAGAGTTGGCGGGACTCTCAATTTTAGGTTGGCTATTACTACCTAGCTTCATTAGAAGTGCCTTAGTTGACACACATAAGTTCTCTAACGTGGACCGAGATACTAAGTCAGCATTAATGTCGTCCAGCTCTTGTTGTGTTTTAAAGGCCTTTTCTATATAGCGGTTCAGTATCTCAAGTCTACATTCAATTTCGAATGGCTCTACTGGTGTAGTGAAATCTCTTAATGATTTGTTTATGCGGGTTATGTCATTTGTCACGTTCTTATATACGGTCAAGAGAGCATCGATACGCTCTGATGATGACTCGTCCATAGACCGATTCTTTCCTCGCTTGCCAGTCATGATGCTATAAGTGAAGCTCAGTTGAAACGAAATTCAATAAAAACAAAAGAAAAGCTCACTTATGTATGACAACAAGCGAAGAACAACTCAAAGAAGTTAAAAAATGCGCGCGATAGTAATAAATATCAGTATATTACGCTGGCAGTGTTTAACTATACTTGAGTGACTGTAACAGACAGTTGTTAGCGATATAGCGAAGACAACAACCAGAGTGGATGAGTGACTATTACTTTGAGTGATCTCTACTGACTGTGTAGAGCGATTGAGTACAATGCATGCACACTTGCTACTGCGCAAAGTGAGAGCGTGAGTACCAACGAGCGAATTGCTAAGCGAACGGTTAAGCAATTGAGTGCAACGCATGCACACTTGCTACTGCGCAAAGTGAGAGCGTGAATATCAACGAGCGAAATTGCTAAGCGAACAACGAAGCAATTGAGTGCAACGCATTCCCACTTACACATGCACAAGCGAGAGCGCGCCGATATGTGCGAGATATTAGTGCAAACGATCGCATACGATGAGAGCGAGAGTGCAAGTTTTGAGCGACAATTAATGCATGCAAATGATGAGCGCAAGTGATGAGCGCAAGTGATGAGCGCAAATGATGAGCGCCAAGCTAGAACACTACTGTATGTGCAAGCGAGTGTGCAAACGATATTGCAAGCGAGCATACAAATGATGAGTGTAAAGCAAGCGCAAGCGATGAGCGCAAGCGATGAGCGCAAGTGATGAGCGCAAATGATGAGTGCCAAGCTAGAACACTACTATAAGTGCAAGCGAGAGCGCAAAACGAGAGCGCAAAACGAGAGCGCAAAGCGAAATGCGAGACGAAAATGAGCAAGAATTGCAACACGCTAAAGGCGCCAAAGACAATTTGGAACTTGCGAATTACCAGAGATTGAACAGTGCAAAGGTCAATTATAATTTGCACCTTATTTTATTTATTTGTTTTTTATGTTTTAAATAAATTCAATATTATTCACATAGGCATAGATAAGTTTGTACATACAATAATATTCTGTATGTCTCAAGTAATGCATTTATTTATTTGCTCTTGCATTACTCGGTGATCTACATGCACTATGTTTATCTGGTACTTCCCTGACTATTGATACAATCCATAAAACAGCCTTCCAATCCAGAAGAGTCCACCCGGGGGCGCCAAAAATGTCCTACGATAAGGGGTCTGCCTGGTCCGTCGATTGGTCCAGGATAAAATGCAACTTGCGGCCTCTTCAGAATAATTCGTGTTTAAGCACCAGTGTTTCAATTCGTACTGATTTATTGTCTAACAGCAAGCGCAGCTTGCACATTAGAGAGCGCATCTAAGTGCGAGCAGAGGGAGAGCGAAACTCCTATGCTCGCTCTTACAGCAATCTCAATTGCTCTGCACACTGATTACAATCTTATTTGTTACAATTCAATATTATCTATACAGTTTTTAAAAATACAAAAAGGCATGTCTTCAAATGCCTTAACAATTACAAAAACGGACATACAGTTTAAATATCGAGAAGTACAAACAGAAAGAATACATTTTAAAATTTCCATTTGAGAAAACACTTGAATTCCCAATAAAAAATGTAAATGTCTTTTAACGAGCAATGGCTCATATCGCCTCACGCGATTACCTTTTGGTACCTTTTATGCATGAAGTGACATTCCTAAGTCACAAATGCACAGATCAAGGAATATTACTAATAATTATCCTGTCCCTACAGACGCAGACAGCGCTAGGAGATTGATTACATTTTGCATTATTATAGACGCTTAAACAAAATTTCGCCGAATATTCTCGGCACATAATCTGGTTATGTAAAAAGAATGTTCCATTTGAATAGGCAGAGGAATGCGAAAAAGCATTCAAATATCGGAAAGATAACTTCTTGGCAGACGCCCTATCAAGGATAACAATATCCGACCTAATAGAAATGAATAGAAAAGTCCTGAAAGTCACTACCAGGCAACAAAGTAGACAAAACAATTTCTGCGCAGAAAATAAACAAGAACTGTTGCCAAGGCAAAGTCTTGAAAAAGCTTCTAAGCCCAACGTATACGAAGTTATCCAAAATGACGAGGTACGAAAAGTAGTGACCTTGCGCATAACAGACTCCATATGTTTATTGAAACAAAGGAAAAATGTTATAGCAAGAATTGATGTTAGCGATTTATATACAAATGGAATTCTCGACTTAGGTCAGTTCTTCCAAAGGCTTGAAACAAAAGCCGGTATATTAGAAATCAGCCAACTCAAAGTGGCACCGAGCGAAAAGGTCTTTGAATCAATTTCAATAGATACCTTTAAAAATATGGGCAACAAAATATTAAAGAAACTAAGAGTAGCGCTACTCAAGCCGGTGACCCAGATAAATAATGAAAAAGAAAAGAAGCTATATTGTCTACATACCATGATGATCCAATTCAAGGAGGTCATACTGGCATTACAAAAACTTTAGCTATAGTACACAGACACTATTATTGGAAAAATATGATACGTCATATCAAAGAGTACATTAAGAAATGTCCAAAATGCCAAAAATCGAAAATAACTAAACGATGACATTAACAGAAACACCAATACATGCCTTTGACAGAGTGATAGTAGACACAATAGGTCCACTACCTCGATCGGAAAATGGAAATGAATACGCAGTTACGTTAATATGTGATTTAACAAAATACTTAGTATCCATTCCAATTCCGAATAAAAGTGCAACAACTGTTGCCATGGCAATATTTGAAAATTTTATTCTGAAGTACGGTCCAATGAAGACGTTCATTACGGACATGGGAACAGAATATAAAAACTCATTTATAAGTGATTTGTGCAAATATCTGCCGAATATGACCCTTGGGGCAGGGCATATAAGATAGTTGTTAAAAGACTATACGCAGGTAATCAGGTGCAGCCTATAGATCGTTTGGAGCTTAATCCGATTTTGAAAACGCTCTTCCCAGAAAGATTAAGCTCCATTCATGCCCCTGAGACCATGTCTGCTGATCAGGGCTTAACGAGCACCCACATTGACTTAGTAACGGACGAGGAAATATTAGTAGCTCTCAGAGGTCTTAGACTTAACTCAGCCCCAGGGCCGGACGGGATCCCAAATCGTGCGCTAAAGCTAGCCCTCGCCGTGCACCCAATAGCGTTCGCGGAATTATACAACGAATGTATAATTCATGAGACGTTCCCCGCAACCTGGAAAATCTAGAACTTGGTATTGCTACCTAAGGCTGGCAAACCACCGGATGAGCCATTGTAGTAT
This sequence comes from Drosophila koepferae, assembly GCA_030914345.1. Taxonomy (NCBI): domain Eukaryota; kingdom Metazoa; phylum Arthropoda; class Insecta; order Diptera; family Drosophilidae; genus Drosophila; species Drosophila koepferae. The sequence goes on from JAUESR010000020.1 coordinate 15,032, forward strand.
GTTTAATAACATAATAATAATACCCGACGCAATGTAGAGTATTCTACATATAAATGCGTCATATGCTCAGTGCATGATAGTGTATACTACATGCGCACATAGTGACACTTTGTCGCTATGCATAAATATACATATCGAGCATAATAATTGAAATACGATCAGCCACTGATATGTGACTGACCGGCAGCGCGAGATATGCCGCGTCTGCATTTTGCCGCATGCCTAAAGTACATGTCGTATGTATATGCCCTATGCAAAACTCTCTTATATACAAATAATGTACTTAGCCTAAGACGATATATTCTTCAAAATAAAGAAACATTAATAATTTGACCACAAGACAGAGCAGAGGCTCGTGAACAATTTTTTAAATTATTACATGGCGACCGTGACAAGTGTCACGAACATGTAACATGTGGACACAGTAATCAAAAACTAAAGTGAAACAACGGTTTTTCCTCGGGCACGGTAGCGGCTACGCGAGGCGCTTCAGCTGCCGTGCCCGTGGGCCCGAGGGATGGATCCACTGTACGCAAGGAGCTCGTACATCATAATTAGAAAAGAAACAAGCAACAAGATGTGGAATCCCAATAACACGTTTGGGTGAGGATGTTAAGGAGCATATCAAGAAGCTCGGCAAGAAAAGCCTGACACCTTCGAAAATCGGTATCATCGTGCGTGATTCCCATGGTGTAACCCAGGTTCGCTTTGTAAATGGCAACTAAATCAACAAGACGAGGATCTGTACCACATGATCAAGAAGGCTGTCGCCATCCGCAAGCATTTGAAACAGCCACAAAGAAAAAGCGACAACAATAACAACAACATTATTGTAGCTGTAATACCATCAACAAGAACAACAACAACAGTAATAACATGAGCAGCCTCTATACTCACCATACAGAGAGGACCGGCACCGGCGCCCCAACAGCCTGTGCGACCAGCACCGGCCCCGCCAGAGCAACAAGCTGTGCCAAAGGATCCGACAGTGCTACAATGAGCACACAACGTGGATCCGACAACGCTACATAGAGCGTACAACATAATATATATAAAATAGATATAATAAATAAGATTTAATTATAAATTTAACCATAAAAAACTTTGTTAAACTGAGCGGAACCTTTTCTGCCCGGTCTAGCGTATGGCCCGTAAAGCCATATTAGCCAGGAAGATCACTACGTTGATCGCATAGGAAAAAATAATCAAAAAACAATGAATTAAAAATAATTTTAAAAAAATTTTTTTAATATCATTACAAAAACGGACATACAGTTTAAATATCGAGAAGTACAAACAGAAAGAATTCATTTTAAAATTTCCATTTGAGAAAACACTTGAATTCCCAATAAAAAATGTTAATGTCTTTTAACGAGCAATGGCTCATATCGCCTCACGCGATTACCTTTTGGTACCTTTTATGCATGAAGTGACATTCCTAAGTCACAAATGCACAGATCAAGGAATATTACTAATAATTATCCTGTCCCTACAGACGCAGACAGCGCTAGAAGATTGATTACATTTTGCATTATTATAGACGCTTTAAACAAAATTTCGCCGAATATTCTCGGCACATAATCTGGTTATGTAAAAAGAATGTTCCATTTGAATAGGCAGAGGAATGCGAGAAAGCATTCTAATATCGGAAAGATAACTTCTTGGCAGACGCCCTATCAAGGATAACAATATCCGACCTAATAGAAATGAATAGAAAAGTCCTGAAAGTCACTACCAGGCAACAAAGTAGACAAAACAATTTCTGCGCAGAAAATAAACAAGAACTGTTGCCAAGGCAAAGTCTTGAAAAAGCTTCTAAGCCCAACGTATACGAAGTTATCCAAAATGACGAGGTACGAAAAGTAGTGACCTTGCGCATAACAGACTCCATATGTTTATTGAAACAAAGGAAAAATGTTATAGCAAGAATTGATGTTAGCGATTTATATACAAATGGAATTCTCGACTTAGGTCAGTTCTTCCAAAGGCTTGAAACAAAAGCCGGTATATTAGAAATCAGCCAACTCAAAGTGGCACCGAGCGAAAAGGTCTTTGAATCAATTTCAATAGATACCTTTAAAAATATGGGCAACAAAATATTAAAGAAACTAAGAGTAGCGCTACTCAAGCCGGTGACCTAGATAAATAATGAAAAAGAAAAAGAAGCTATATTGTCTACATACCATGATGATCCAATTCAAGGAGGTCATACTGGCATTACAAAAACTTTAGCTATAGTACACAGACACTATTATTGGAAAAATATGATACGTCATATCAAAGAGTACATTAAGAAATGTCCAAAATGCCAAAAATCGAAAATAACTAAACGATGACATTAACAGAAACACCAATACATGCCTTTGACAGAGTGATAGTAGACACAATAGGTCCACTACGTCGATCGGAAAATGGAAATGAATACGCAGTTGCGTTAATATGTGATTTAACAAAATACTTAGTATCCATTCCAATTCCGAATAAAAGTGCAACAACTGTTGCCATGGCAATATTTGAAAATTTTATTCTGAAGTACGGTCCAATGAAGACGTTCATTACGGACATGGGAACAGAATATAAAAACTCAATTATAAGTGATTTGTGCAAATATCTGAAAATAGACAACATAACGTCTACAGCACATCATCACCCAACTTTAGGGACAATAGAACGAAGTCATCGAACATTCAATGAATACGTTCGTTCATACATTTCAGCTGACAAAACTGATTGGGATGTTTGGATACAATATTTCACTTATTGTTTCAACACTACACCATCAGCAACGCATGAATATTGTCCATACGAACTAGTCTTTGGTAGATTACCGAGACAGTTCATAGATTTTAACAAAATAGATAAGGTAGACCCCTTATACAATATAGACGACTATGCTAAGGAAATAAAATTTAGACTAGAAATAGCATATAAAAGAACCAGAGTTATGTTAGAAAAAGCTAAAGCTAGGAGAAAACAAGAATACGACAAAACAGCAAATAATATAGATTTTAAATTAGGAGATAAAGTTTTATTAAATAACGAAACAGGTCATAAGATAGATCCAGTATATGTGGGCCCATATACTGTAGTAAAGATAGAAGAGAGAGATAATATAATAATTAAGAATAATAAAACTAAAAAACAGACAGTTCATAAAAATAGGTTGAAAAAAATCCCATAGCCAAACAGAAAACTTGAAATAGGACTGATCACCCTTTTTCAAGTAAAAACAACATTTTTCTTCTCTCTTTCTCATATAAAATAGATACAAAAATTAAAGAAAAATCTGATATTTTGAATGATTCATTAAACAAGTCGACTCAAACAAAAAAGAAAATTGTCAATAGCAATGCAAAATATTCCTTTTAATTTCTTTTGTTAACTAACACAAAACAATACAATCAACAGTAAAATAAAAACAGACAAAATAATTTCTTTAATAATACATTCTACAAATAAATTGAAGATTCAAATATAACGTAATATTAATTTAAAAAAAAAAAAAAATTTTTAAACTTACAATAAGAATCAAAAATTAATATTAATTTCCTTAAAATTAACACTAAAATAAAATGACTACATATATTACGTCATTTCTTTAAAAAGGGGAGGTGTAGTATGTTTAATAACATAATAATAATACCCGACGCAATGTAGAGTATTCTACATATAAATGCGTCATATGCTCAGTGCATGATAGTGTATACTACATGCGCACATAGTGACACTTTGTCGCTATGCATAAATATACATATCGAGCATAATAATTGAAATACGATCAGCCACTGATATGTGACTGACCGGCAGCGCGAGATATGCCGCGTCTGCATTTTGCCGCATGCCTAAAGTACATGTCGTATGTATATGCCCTATGCAAAACTCTCTTATATACAAATAATGTACTTAGCCTAAGACGATATATTCTTCAAAATAAAGAAACATTAATAATTTGACCACAAGACAGAGCAGAGGCTCGTGAACAATTTTTTAAATTATTACATGGCGACCGTGACAAGTGTCACGAACATGTAACATGTGGACACAGTAATCAAAAACTAAAGTGAAACAACGGTTTTTCCTCGGGCACGGTAGCGGCTACGCGAGGCGCTTCAGCTGCCGTGCCCGTGGGCCCGAGGGATGGATCCACTGTACGCAAGGAGCTCGTACATCATAATTAGAAAAGAAACAAGCAACAAGATGTGGAATCCCAATAACACGTTTGGGTGAGGATGTTAAGGAGCATATCAAGAAGCTCGGCAAGAAAAGCCTGACACCTTCGAAAATCGGTATCATCGTGCGTGATTCCCATGGTGTAACCCAGGTTCGCTTTGTAAATGGCAACTAAATCAACAAGACGAGGATCTGTACCACATGATCAAGAAGGCTGTCGCCATCCGCAAGCATTTGAAACAGCCACAAAGAAAAAGCGACAACAATAACAACAACATTATTGTAGCTGTAATACCATCAACAAGAACAACAACAACAGTAATAACATGAGCAGCCTCTATACTCACCATACAGAGAGGACCGGCACCGGCGCCCCAACAGCCTGTGCGACCAGCACCGGCCCCGCCAGCGCAACAAGCTGTGCCAAAGGATCCGACAGTGCTACAATGAGCACACAACGTGGATCCGACAACGCTACATAGAGCGTACAACATAATATATATAAAATAGATATAATAAATAAGATTTAATTATAAATTTAACCATAAAAAACTTTGTTAAACTGAGCGGAACCTTTTCTGCCCGGTCTAGCGTATGGCCCGTAAAGCCATACAACTATTAGCCAGGAAGATCACTACGTTGATCGCATAGGAAAAAATAATCAAAAAACAATGAATTAAAAATAATTTTAAAAAATTTTTTTTAATATCATTACAAAAACGGACATACAGTTTAAATATCGAGAAGTACAAACAGAAAGAATTCATTTTAAAATTTCCATTTGAGAAAACACTTGAATTCCCAATAAAAAATGTTAATGTCTTTTAACGAGCAATGGCTCATATCGCCTCACGCGATTACCTTTTGGTACCTTTTATGCATGAAGTGACATTCCTAAGTCACAAATGCACAGATCAAGGAATATTACTAATAATTATCCTGTCCCTACAGACGCAGACAGCGCTAGGAGATTGATTACATTTTGCATTATTATAGACGCTTTAAACAAAATTTCGCCGAATATTCTCGGCACATAATCTGGTTATGTAAAAAGAATGTTCCATTTGAATAGGCAGAGGAATGCGAGAAAGCATTCTAATATCGGAAAGATAACTTCTTGGCAGACGCCCTATCAAGGATAACAATATCCGACCTAATAGAAATGAATAGAAAAGTCCTGAAAGTCACTACCAGGCAACAAAGTAGACAAAACAATTTCTGCGCAGAAAATAAACAAGAACTGTTGCCAAGGCAAAGTCTTGAAAAAGCTTCTAAGCCCAACGTATACGAAGTTATCCAAAATGACGAGGTACGAAAAGTAGTGACCTTGCGCATAACAGACTCCATATGTTTATTGAAACAAAGGAAAAATGTTATAGCAAGAATTGATATTAGCGATTTATATACCAATGGAATTCTCGACTTAGGTCAGTTCTTCCAAAGGCTTGAAACAAAAGCCGGTATATTAGAAATCAGCCAACTCAAAGTGGCACCGAGCGAAAAGGTCTTTGAATCAATTTCAATAGATACCTTTAAAAATATGGGCAACAAAATATTAAAGAAACTAAGAGTAGCGCTACTCAAGCCGGTGACCCAGATAAATAATGAAAAAGAAAAAGAAGCTATATTGTCTACATACCATGATGATCCAATTCAAGGAGGTCATACTGGCATTACAAAAACTTTAGCTATAGTACACAGACACTATTATTGGAAAAATATGATACGTCATATCAAAGAGTACATTAAGAAATGTCCAAAATGCCAAAAATCGAAAATAACTAAACGATGACATTAACAGAAACACCAATACATGCCTTTGACAGAGTGATAGTAGACACAATAGGTCCACTACCTCGATCGGAAAATGGAAATGAATACGCAGTTGCGTTAATATGTGATTTAACAAAATACTTAGTATCCATTCCAATTCCGAATAAAAGTGCAACAACTGTTGCCATGGCAATATTTGAAAATTTTATTCTGAAGTACGGTCCAATGAAGACGTTCATTACGGACATGGGAACAGAATATAAAAACTCAATTATAAGTGATTTGTGCAAATATCTGAAAATAGACAACATAACGTCTACAGCACATCATCACCCAACTTTAGGGACAATAGAACGAAGTCATCGAACATTCAATGAATACGTTCGTTCATACATTTCAGCTGACAAAACTGATTGGGATGTTTGGATACAATATTTCACTTATTGTTTCAACACTACACCATCAGCAACGCATGAATATTGTCCATACGAACTAGTCTTTGGTAGATTACCGAGACAGTTCATAGATTTTAACAAAATAGATAAGGTAGACCCCTTATACAATATAGACGACTATGCTAAGGAAATAAAATTTAGACTAGAAATAGCATATAAAAGAACTAGAGTTATGTTAGAAAAAGCTAAAGCTAGGAGAAAACAAGAATACGACAAAACAGCAAATAATATAGATTTTAAATTAGGAGATAAAGTTTTATTAAATAACGAAACAGGTCATAAGATAGATCCAGTATATGTGGGCCCATATACTGTAGTAAAGATAGAAGAGAGAGATAATATAATAATTAAGAATAATAAAACTAAAAAACAGACAGTTCATAAAAATAGGTTGAAAAAAATCCCATAGCCAAACAGAAAACTTGAAATAGGACTGATCACCCTTTTTCAAGTAAAAACAACATTTTTCTTCTCTCTTTCTCATATAAAATAGATACAAAAAATTAAAAAAAAATCTGATATTTTGAATGATTCATTAAACAAGTCGACTCAAACAAAAAAGAAAATTGTCAATAGCAATGCAAAATATTCCTTTTAATTTCTTTTGTTAACTAACACAAAACAATACAATCAACAGTAAAATAAAAACAGACAAAATAATTTCTTTAATAATACATTCTACAAATAAATTGAAGATTCAAATATAACGTAATATTAATTTTAAAAAAAAAAAAAATTTTTTAAACTTACAATAAGAATCAAAAATTAATATTAATTTCCTTAAAATTAACACTAAAATAAAATGACTACATATATTACGCCATTTCTTTAAAAAGGGGAGGTGTAGTATGTTTAATAACATAATAATAATACCCGACGCAATGTAGAGTATTCTACATATAAATGCGTCATATGCTCAGTGCATGATAGTGTATACTACATGCGCACATAGTGACACTTTGTCGCTATGCATAAATATACATATCGAGCATAATAATTGAAATACGATCAGCCACTTATATGTGACTGACCGGCAGCGCGAGATATGCCGCGTCTGCATTTTGCCGCATGCCTAAAGTACATGCCGTATGTATATGCCCTATGCATATACATACATATATACATATATAAGCATACTACGCTCTCCCGCTCTGTCGCTGCGCTCAGCGGCAGAACTCTCTTATATACAAATAATGTACTTAGCTAATGGTGCTACAGGCAGCAAGAATATCGCACACAGGCACATAAATGCCTACACATATAGCGAGGAAATGTAAATGTGTGTGCGTATGCATGCTCACATCAGCTACCCAACCGAACGAACATCAACTGCTGGGTTTTTAATAGTGCTACAGGCAGCAAGAATATCGCACACAGGCACATATGTAAATGCCTACACATATAGCGAGGAGAGTGTTTGATTATCGCGGAGTACGGTCGGTGTTTTCGCGGTCCAGTATTAAATTTTTTGTTTTCGCTGTGAAAGTGGAAATAATTAGAGACAACGTGTATGCTTCGGGCTGTACTTACCCAGCTGTTCCAAAGACTGCGAGTTAAGCACTTGAACGTGTTAAACGCTTTGTGGCGGCGCACAGTGGGGCCTTTGCTCATTTTGCGTTGCAAAAATCATAACTTTTGATCCAAGTAAAATATTTTAAAAAGTTAAAAGGCATTCGACAGGGAATTCTTCAAGCTTTAAAATGAATCTACAAACAGGGTGATGCGATAACGGGGTGCTTCACAGTTATAGGTCAAACATGAGAAATGTGAACTTCGGCAAAAATGACTTGTTTTTCTATGAAAAAAAAAAATTTTTTTTTTGTTTCAATAAATTATTTGTATTATTTTCAGAGAGTATGTTTAAATAAATAAATTTAACAAAATAAAAAAATATTTTGTTTATTTATTTTCTTTTTTTTTTTTTTTTTGTTATTTAGTTTTCCTTAAAGTTGTCATCCGTAGTAGTCGGGGAAATATCTAATAATCTTAAAGTTTCTGCACAATAATTATTAATTAATCAGGTTCCTCTTTTCTTTCATTCCAAAAAATATTTGCTTACAAAATGCAGCATTAGGTAGACAAAACAAATAAATAATGCAAATTGCAACGACAAATTTACAAAAAACCCAAACCCATCCCAAACCGTTTTGCCGTCGGCAATTCTACCTACTGCATGGCAGCGATACGCAACAACACCCTTTTTTGCGCATTTCGTGCGTTTTTTTGCCTGTTTTTTGGTAGTTTTTTGGCATAGAAACCCGGAGGGGCGGGTAGGGGCAGGCAAAGTTTTATTAATATGAAAGAGGACATCTTCCTTAACACGTGGGTATAAGTCGCTGCCTGGGACTCGGCGGGACTCAGAAGATGCAGTCCATCAAAGATGAAAAATAGTGTAAAATTAAGAGGTTCGCTAAATTTAACTTAGCTCTTTAATGACAAATCGCAACATTATAATTTTTTTTTTATATTATTAGAAATTAATTAATCTTTAAATCGCAACTAACATGTAAACAATCGGTGCTGTATTTGTCTTGCAACTCGATTCACAAGTTGACAATTTTTCACAAAAATGCGGTGTTGTACAAAACTTTGCAAGTTTACCCAACTTTGAAGGGGCATAACTACCTTAAAAATTGGTCAAATTTCAAAAATCTTTTGGATACTGTCCCTTTGGACAATTTCCAATCATATGAGATCAACTTTTTGAAAATCGCTTTTCATCACTTTTCTGATTTTTGCCACGCGACGCCGGCAGAGGCCCCACTGTGCGGCGTCGCGAAGTATCCGCTTCGCCGAGTGTGGTGCAAGAGAGGGCGGGCAGTAGCGTCTTTTTTGGCTTTCCATCCCTTTTCCTCAACACAGGGCGGGAAAGCGTTGCTCAGGTGCACAGCTGTTAGTAGTGCTGGAAATTGCAGCGGACATTCTAACCTTTTTGAGTAACCTAACCATTTTGAGTAGTTTGGTCTTAGCAAAGACAGCAACCTAACTTCTGCGGCGAAGTTACAGTAGCTAAAGTACTGCATACTTTTAGACGCAGTCTAAAGTAGTGCATACTTTCGGGCTCCTATTGTCTCGTAGCTAAGCTGTGTTTTAAATTACTGGAGTCACTTAATTCAAACTTTAGTAGCCATTGCCCACTACAGGCTCCACGCCGCGGTAGTCGGAGCAGGTATGGAGGCTATGATGGAGGATGAGCTGCAAGCTTTCGCGCGCCGCTCTTCGCTGCAGCGGTCACCGCAGCAACAACTGAGGGCGTTGCCGCAGCCGGTAGCACCGAGTCAGTCCCCAGTGGCTGTTTGCCAGGATCCGAAGTCCTTAAGGGAAGCGTTAGCTCAAATAGGAGTTACCTTAGAGGGCTTGTCTGCGTTATTTGGTGGTCAGCGGCATATAAATGCCCTAATGAGAGAGGAGTTGACCAAATTGGTCAATCTTCACAAGGCGCCCGAAAAGTTCTGCGACCGCACAGTTAAAAACTACGAGGTGCAGACCACGCCGCCCAAGAAAGCAGTGGAGAAAGTCCAAAAAGCGAGCATTAGTGCTCAAACGGGTAGCAATACGCCCAAGCGGCCAAGGGAAGTAGCCGCCGAAGTGAGGAAAACTCCATCAAAAAAGTCGAGGCCCAACAGAAGCGTAATGGTAGATCCAAGAGCAATAGGTGCTGCAGCTAGGAATGCAAATCAAGCAGACCCACAGATTAGCAAGAGTAGCTGGACGGTCGTCAAGGGTCGCAAGCCCATACAAAAGCGGCCCAGAACTGATGCAATTGCGATCTCTGGCGTAGGCGAGTGCAGCTATGCGGACATGCTTCGCGTAGTTAAGAGTGACCCAAATTTAAAACATCTGAGCGGCGATGTTCAGGGGATCAGGAAGACAACTAAGGGGGACCTCCTATTGCAACTAAGCAGGAAGCCGGAGCATAGTGCAGAGGCTCTTACGAGGCTGTAGGCAAAGCATTGGGCGACAGAGCGGTAGTTAAAACACTTACCGAAACGGCGCACATTGAGATTCGTGATCTCGATGAACTAGCGAGCAAAGAGGAGATACTAGAGGCAATTAGGGTGGAGTTGAAAGATAGCTCACTCCCCATTGCGGTTATTAAATCGCTTCGGCCAGCTTACGGTGGACAGCAAAGAGCTACAGTTGCTCTCCCAGTTGGGAAAGCCAAAACTCTGCTCGAGCTGTCCAAAATTGGGATGGGATGGGTAGTATGCCGTATCCGAGCCGTGGACCAGCCTAAACGCTGCTTCAAGTGGCTCGATTATGGTCATATAGCCGCTAATTGCACTAGCGACTGTGACCTGAAGGGTGCCTGTTTCAGGTGTGGCGAGATGGGTCACAGTGCAAAAGCATGCACCAAGTCGCCCAAATGTAGCCTCTGCGTCCGTAAAGGCGAAAAGCAGACGGACCATTCAGCAGGCAGTTTCAAGTGCCCATCCTACCGTGAAGCTGAGCGTAAAATGAATTGTTAAGGTTTCTTCAGCTTAACTTAAATCATTGTATAGCTGCGCAAGATCTACTAGAGCAGACTGTAAGAGAAAAATTTATAGATGTAGCCTTTCTCAGTGAACCTCATCACTGTAAGACCAGCTGTCCCAGAACGTGGGCAACAGACAGTACTGGCAAAGCAGCGCTATGGGCATCTGGCGGTTCAACGAATGTGCTCTCAGATGTTAAGCCATTCAATGGATTCGTACGCGGCCGATACGGTAACTTATGGCTATACAGTCGCTACCTGGCCCCCAGCATGCAGCTCAGCGATTTCACAGCGACGCTCGATGAGCTTGCCGTGGATGCTAGGGGTCGGAAGGCCATTAAAGCAGGCGACTTCAATTCATGGGCGCTAGAATGGAGTAGCCACACAACTAATACCAGACGCCGTATCCTTCTGGAGATCTTCGCGACATTAGATGTTGCACTGCTCAATACTAGCCAAGAGTACACACATATTTAGAAAAACAAGTAGCATACCAGGCGGCTAGAAGACAGTTGAAGAAGGCCATTCGGGCAAGCAAAAGAGAATGCTTCTTAGAATTGTGCGACTCAGCCGAATATGACCCTTGGGGCAGGGCATATAAGATAGTTGTTAAAAGACTATACGCAGGTAATCAGGTGCAGCCTATAGATCGTTTGGAGCTTAAATCGATTATGGAAACGCTCTTCCCAGAAAGATTAAAAGCTCCATTCATGCCCCTGAGACCATGTCTGCTGATCAGGGCTCAACGAACACCCACATTGACTTAGTAACGGACGAGGAAGTATTAGTAGCTCTCAGATTTGGATTCCGGAAGGCCCGTTCAACAGCAGATGCGCTTAACAAAGTAGTTGGCCTGGCAACTTTCGCCATCCAAGGCACCAGATGGAAGCACGGGTCAAAGCATTACTGCATCATTGCGACTCTTGATGTAAAGAACGCCTTCAACACAGCTAGCTGGGATATGATACTGGATGCGATGTCACAGTATAATATCCCCACACACAATACGAGTGAGGGTCCCCAAACTCATATAGTGTCAGCTGGAGTCCCCCAAGGTTCAGTGCTGGGGCCTCTCCTATGGAATATTATGTACGACGGCGTACTACGCTTGCAACTACCAGCAGGTGCGCACACCATTGGCTTTGCTGATGATGTAGCAGTCGTCACCATAGGAAAGGAGCTTAAAGATACTGAGGATATGTGCAGCGCAAATATCAATCGCATACGAAGCTGGTTGTCTGGAGCTGGACTAGAGCTAGCGGCGCACAAAACGGAATTCGTCCTAGTCAACAGTCGCAAGAGAGTGGAAACTGCCAATATAAAGATCGGCAGCGTTACCATCGCATCAAAGAGGGCAATAAAGTATCTAAGCGTCATGATAGACACAAGATTAACTTTCCGCGAGCACTTAGAATATGTGCATAAGAAGGCAGCTAATTCTTGTAGAGCTCTCTCAAGAATTATGCTTAACACGCGGGGACCAAGACAACAACGACGTCTCCTCTTAATGAGCGTCATTAGGTGCGTCATTCTCTATGCTGCACCGATATGGTCAAGTGCGATGGCAACGCCGAGCTACAGCCGAGGCATTTGCGCCATCTACAGATTGAGCGCAATTAGAGTCAGCTGCGCTTTCAGGACAGTTTCCGATGACGCAGCGCTCGTCATTGCCGGAATGGTGCCACTGGAGGACTTGGTCGCCGAAGCCGTGGAGCGGAACACACATGAGCCCGCCCGACGCAACGTTATTAGGGCAAACAGCACTATACGATGGCAAAGAAGGTGGAACCACTCAACAAAAGGGCGATGGACGCACACGCTCATCCCGGAGCTTGAACCTTGGCTAAACCGTAAACACGGTGAGGTTAATTTTTATCTCTCGCAGATTCTCACGGGACATGGATGCTTTCGGAGCTATTTGAAGCGCTTTGGCCACGACGAAACGGACGAATGCCCCTGGTGCGGACGAGGTCTGGTGGAAGATGCCAAACACGTCCTGTTTGAGTGTGTACACTTCCAGGAGGAGAGGTGTCGCCTAGAAGAGGCAGTTGGCCGCTCCATTACAGCGGATAATATCGTCAACACCATGCTGGAATCGGAGACAGCTTGGAATCTAATAAGCACCATCGCAACCACGGTCATGATGGAGCTCCGCAGAGTCGAACGTTTGAGAAGAAGAGCTGTCCCAGTCTAAGATAGTGCAAAGTGCTTGCGAAGCAATACTTCACGGCCGTCCCGCAAGCATCGTGCACCTATAACTCAATGCAGTGTTACATATTTAAATACTAGTTAATAAACGAATATTAAAAAAAAAAAAAAAACTTGGCGTAAATGTGTGTGCGTATGCAAGTTCACATCAGCTACCCAAACGAACGAACATCAACTGCTGAGGTTCTAATAGTGCTACAGGCAGCAAGAATATCGCACACAGGCACATAAATGCCTACACATATAGCGAGGAAGTGTTTGTGCGTATGCATGCTCACATCAGCTACCCAACCGAACGAACATCAACTGCTGGGGTTCTAATAGTGCTACAGTCAGCAAGAATATCGCACACAGGCACATATGTAAATGCCTACAAATATAGCGAGGAAGTGTAAGTGTGTGTGTGTATGGTCATCGGGAAATAATATTCGTTATGCACGTCAACACTTTCATACCCTTTCCACAAATAATCATGAATACGCTAACATTTTGCATGAGCATGGCAAAGCCGTTTAAGAATTCGGTATACCCTTCGCTCAGAAGGGAACCAATGGGATCGCGTCGAGAAGAAATTTCAATTTTTGTGAGCTGCTTGCTGTTTGTGCCAGCACACATATATTTTTGTGAGAAGAGAGCAGAGAGTAAAAAGTATAGGGCAGAAAGAGAAAGTGAGCAACGGAAAGAGCGGCACATGTCAGGCCTTTTTTGAAAATCGACCATCACCGTCGAGCGCTCGAAGCGGAATGATTTTGCCATCAGTCATTTTTTTCTTCCGACCCTAAAAGTAAAAACCCGAGCAAATACGAAGTTTTTGGGGTTCTAATGTCAAAAAATAAGTGTGCACATTAATTTGTTCCAGTTGTCCAGTCTATGTGTTGTATGGTTAGTGATCGTATGGATGGGGACTTTAAATATCCACTTGTTTTTACCTTCTAGTTCAACCCAATATGTTTTGAATGGACTACCGTTTTATAAACACAGTTAGATGGTCTGTTTGGTTTAAATGGTGAAATTTCGCAACTGTTATCATTGGCATCATCCCAAGGCCAGTTACCTTCACAGATGCGTTTGTTTTGTTGCCATTTTTTGCATTTGTTGAGTGTAGCTTCAGCCATTAGGTGATACGAATCGATTTCGAAATTGTACACTAAGTATTCTGTTCTTTGATGTACTATTATCATTTGGTCGTCATTGAGGACTGGTATCGGAACAACTTTATATAGGTGAAATGGATATCTGCTAAAAAGCGGGATCTTCGCACTGACTATTATCTTGTTGTCTATAAAGGTTGCCTTTGTTGTTAGTAGCTGATAGATTTCTTTTAATTCTGTGCCTGTCCTTTTTCCTGGTAGGACTAAATTCTCGGACAAGCTTTCTTTTATTTTGGTTATCTCTTCCCCCAATTGGTTAGGTTTCAAAAAAGCTGGACTTAATCTACTGTGATTAATATCAATTAGCATATTTATTATTCCAGTTTGAATCTTGTCACATTCTTCGATCAAGGAATTTAGTTGATTAGTTTTCATGAAGAAATTAATTGATTGTTTGTACACATAATACGATTCTTTTGGTATTTCTGTCATGTAGTCTATACGTATATTCATGTCTTTAAAGTGGGTATTAATGTCCTCAACGGATCTTTTGAGTATATTTGCTGTGGAATCTATTATTGATGTTTGTTTCTCACTCAATTTGTTTATGTTATGTTGGTTCTCAAATAAATTGACCATGTTTTCTTCCATTTGTTCTCTATCGTCAGCATCCATTATTCCAAATAATAAGTGATATAATGAGCCCATGATCTCGAAAGGTGCGCGTTTGGGTCTTGGGTTATTTTTTAGTATGAATAGTTTGTTATTTTCATTTAATTCTGCTATTCGTCTTTTTGTATTGTTGAGGATAATGTTACATTGGTCTTCGAAACCTTATAATTTTGTACACATTACTCTCATTTTCCCTTCGAATTCACTTCCTTTCTTTAGCATTTCAAAATATGACTCTAGATTGTAGAAGATAACTAGATCCCAAGATGAGGTTACTATTTCTACTTCACCCATTGGGTCTAAGTAAATTGCCGAATTATTTCTTAGTTTCGAAATCGTTATCTTGTCGTTTTTAATTATTTTTGCACGTGAGATTTGGCAGAGTAATGCTAACATTAGCATAGCCATCAATACGCTTAGTCTTGATCCTCCCGGCCCCCAGTGGTTTGTTTCGTGCTTCTTTGGTCTGAGTCTTCATTTTTTAATTTTCCCAGTGGGCATATTTTGCTGATAGGTCGTGTAACTAACCCTTCTTGTGATTTAATTTTTACGGCTCTAACTTTATTATCTTGGCCTTTGTGAACTTCTTCTATTATTCCTAGCGGCCATCTAGCTGGATGACAATTTTCATCCTTTATTAATACTATTTGCCCTTCTTCTAAATTTGGCATCTCTTGTTTCCATTTATTTCTTTGTTGGAGTGTGTGTAAATAGTAATTTTTCCATGTATTCCAAAAATCTCTTCTCATTTTTTAATTAATTTCCATCTATCAAGATTTCCTATTTTTTCTTCTCCTATTGATTCTATATCTCCTACTGTGGGTCTACCTATTAAGAAGTGTCCTGGAGTTAACATTTCGATATTATCTATGTCATTTCCAGTTGTATATAGAGGTCTTGAGTTTGAGACTGTTTCAATTTGACATAGCAGGGTTGTCATTTCTTCAAAAGTTAAATTGTTATCTCCTATAATTCTTTTTAAATGATACTTTACTGATTTTACTCCTGCCTCCCAAATTCCTCCAAAGTGAGCGACATAAATCTTCTCATTGCAACTAAAAATGCGTCTGATGTTAAGTCACTAACTGCTTCTAAATAGATAGCTTTTGTTGACAAGCACACAAATAGTGCTATGTACCCTTTATACATTTTTTTTCCACGATTCTTAGAACATTTCATATAATAGGGCCCCGCATAGTCTATTCCTGTATTTAGAAATGGGTATGACATTGTAATTCTATTTTTTTGAAGATTTGCCATTATTTGTTGCGTAGGTGTATGATGATATCTTGTGCATGTAACACAATTACGTAAATACTTCTTTAGGCAATTTCTGAGTCCAATTATCCAAAATTTCCTTTGAATATAGTTTCTCATAAAATTCATTTCACCGTGTATGGTGACAGCGTGAGCATCCATTATTATTAAATCAACTAAATGACATTTGTCAAGAATAATAGGATGCTTTACGTAAAATCCAATACTAGCATTTTCTAATCCTCCCCCTACACGTAGTATTCCTTTTTCGTCCAAAAATGGATTCAAGCAAATTATTTTACTTTTACTTTCCAATTGCTTTTTTACCAATAGCCTTCCTATTTCTATTCTAAACTGAAGTGCTTGTTCCTGCCCAATGATTATTGTCCTAGCGTTTTTGAACTCCTCCACTGTTATATACTGTGGTGGTTTTTGTGTCGTCTTTTTTTGTTATGATTTTAATAAATCTGACAACAAAGGCAACTACTTTTTGTAATTTTTGAATGCAAGAATATCGTTTTATTAATTCACTTATGATGTTATTTTCTCTGTTTTCTAGCATAATGTTAACCATTATTTTCTCTTCGTCTACATCTTCTTTTTCTTTTGGCCAATTGTTTTGTTTTGGTTAACCACTTTGGCCCCTTCCACCAAATTTCGCTTTCTACTAATTTATATGTATTTCTTCCTCTAGACGCTAGATCTGCTGGATTATCTTCTGATTTAATATTTGCTTGCCAATATTATAACTGAACTACTTTGGCATATACTACTGGTGCGTATGCTTTTACGGAAGCCTCAGCAAATCCATGAAGCTGTACTTCAACGTCTTTCTGGGTTTTTAGCTACCTTGGTGTTTATTAAATTATCTTGAAACAATGTCCATTCCTTGCTTTCTTCTTCGGATAATTCTTCATCACATTTTTGATCAGTTAGCCATAGTCTTTGCATGAACAGTTTCCCTATTATGATTACTGGTGATAACCACCCTAGAGGATCATATATCTAAAAGAACTCTTGTCTCTAAGTTTAAAGTTTTTTAATTTTTTATTTGGAGAATCTCTCCAAACAATATATTGAAATTTTTGGATATCTTCTGCAATTTTGACTTGTCTATACATTTTCTCAATGTCTGCTGAAACTACATATTCCCAGCGTCGCCATTTTAATATAACGTCAAAAATATCTTTTTGAACCCTTGGTCCAGGCCACATAATATCGTATAGACTTTTCTTATTTGTTGTTTTTGATGCGCCAAAGACTACTCTAAGTTTTGTTGTTAGGCTACTGTCCCTTAACACTGCTTGATGTGGCAAATAATATTTTCCTTCTTTATTTGTAGGAATCATATGGCCTAAATTTAGATATTCATTCATGAAATTTGTATAATCTGCTTTTAATTTTTCATTATTTTGTAGTTTTCTTTCTAAGCTAAGAAACCGAGCTATTGCTTGTGGCTTAGATTCTCCTAATTCATTTTCTTTTTTGAATGGAATTGTTACGATATATCGTCCCATTTCATCCTTTTTTGTTGTACTCAACAAATTATTTTCACAAAATTCAGTTTCTTCGTCATTTTCATCTTCTTCGGCTTCTAATTCCCAGAACCGATTTAGATCTTCTTTTGCTATACTTGTTGTTACTATTGTTGCTTCTCCTCTAGATTTTGTACAACCTGATATAATCCATCCAAATTTTGTATTTTGCCCGAGTAATCCATCTATTTTTACTATTCCATTTTTTATTACATGTGCGTATAAGTCTGCGCCTATTATCATGTCTACTCGACCTGGCGTATAAAATTGGGGATCAGTTAAACTATAACTGTGCCATTTAGCTGTATCTACATCTACTTTGTCTACTGGGAGGGCTTTCATTAATTTTGATACTATGATGGCCTCAACCTTTAGTTGCTCTTTTTTTGATTCTGTTGTTTTTATGTCTAGTTTTACGTTGTATTTAGACCTACACGTGTTTTCTGCTGATATTCCACTTATTTCTGTCTCATTTCTGATTCGAGGTAAATTCAGCAACTGTGCGGCCTCCTCAGATATAATTGTTTTTTGAGACCCGCTATCTATTAATGCTCTTAAATCAATATAGTTCTCCTTGCTTGTTTTTACTTTAATTATTGCAGTGGCTAATAAGGCCTTTTCATTTGCCATTACTGTATTTACCCTGCCTTTATTTATATTATAAATTATTATAAATGTAGCATTGTGTGATGATCTCTGTTGCAAAAGCAACAAGTTATGCTACTTTTACACCGATTTGAGTTTGAGTGCTTTAAACACTTTAGACATAAGTATGTCTTTTTAGCAATGTCCAGCCTTTCACTTGGATTCATTGCTTTAAATTTTGTGCATTGCGTGACACTGTGACCTACTGCTTTGCATATCGGACAATATTGCACATTGGTAGTGCTTCTGAAGACTTTCTTTTCGTCTTTTTTTGATGCGGACGTTGAGTAATACCTCTGTTCTAAAAAGTCCATTATATCAGTCAGCAACTGTATGTCCTTTGTCTTTTTTATTTGGTTTTCATATAGTTGAAGAGCCTCTTTACTAAATTTTCTTAGTATTAAATGTGAAAACACTTTGTCAACTTCGTTTGAGAGTTGAGCCTTATTTTTAATTATGTGTATTGACGAGCTTTATTTTTAATTATGTGTATTGACTCATTGATTGTGTGTATGAAGTTGTTGATACTTTTGGATGAGTCAATATCTAAATTTGGGAGTTCTAATATTCGGTCAAATTGTTCCGAAAAAATTTTTCTTTTATTTTCGTATCTTTTGGTTAATAACTCCCAAGCTACCGTATAGTTATCTGCGGGCCCTGTTAATAGGTGAGCAACCATGCTCTTTGCTTCTCCTCGTAATAAGGTTTTTAAATAGTTAAATTTTATGGCAGAAGTTAGGTCCTGTCTTTGATCGACAATGTCGGTAAATAGTTGAGCGAATGAGTCCCAATCTTTAGCATCACCAAAGAATATTGGGACTTGCATTCTCGGTAGTCCAGGGAGATTATCTCCCTTTTCTTGGAAAGTGGGTTGAATTGGGGAAGTTTTCTTTGCGTCTAATGCGCTGATGGTGTTTTGAATATCGAACTCTAGTTCGATTAACCCTTCTTCAAACGTTTTGCTTGCTTCATATTTGGGTTGAAGCTCTTGTATATGTTTCGAAATTCTATTCCATAAGAATAATATCTTATTTTTTCGAATTTCGAATACCCCTACATTTGATTTCGCAATATCCTCATTTGTTTCTATTAAGTATTTTCTTATCTGATCGACTTTGTTTTCAAATTCTGCCTCTTCATGAACTGTAACTGTTCCTATCTGTCTAATCTTTGATTTGTTTCCCGCTACTCAAAATTTGTGTTTTTATATCTTTTATTGTTTTTACCGCTTTTTCAAACTCCTTATTGTTAAAATATGGGTTGTCTATTACCCCCACTTTTAACAATATTGTATTATTATTTTTTAGCTCATTCTGTATCCTGCCTAGCTCTTCTAATATGTCGCTAGGTGGCCTTATCTCCTCTGATGAGTCTAGCTTCATCAATCTGGACACTAAGTCCGATTGTTTTTTTAAGAGTACTATAATTTTCTCTGACAGCACTGTCTTATCTTATTTGTAAAAATAAAGTAAATAAAAGTACGACTTATCTTAGATCCAGTCTTATTCGCACTACAAATTTTAATTATTTTTGAGCACCTTTTTTTTTTTTTTTTTTTTTTTTTGATGTCCTATTTGGACTTATTAAAGTTGTCCGTTCCCTTATTTCTGGGATACGGACTTAGTAGCACTACAAATTTTTCTTTATTTAAAACTTGAGCACTTTTTGTCCTATTTGGACTTATTAATGTTGTCCGTTCCCTTATTTTTGGGATACGAACTTATTTGCACTACAAATTTTTCTTTATTTAAGACTTGAGCACTTTTTTGTATATATACTCTGTCTCTTACCTCTGGTGGGGGAGAACAGAGCAATATAACAAAATTTTTGTTGTCTTTTGCTGAGACTAATACCTCACAGCACAAAACAACAGAGAACGCCGTAGGACCAAAATGTTAGAGAGTCGAAAATTGAACTGTTTATTCCTTAAAATCCTAGTGCTTATATACCTTAAAAATACTTCTAGGCACTGGAAGACTACAATTAATTCCATGCACACAAGTGCATGATGTAAGATGTTTGTCAAGTGTCCCTTTTCGATCGCTAAGCCGTTCTCACGTCTCACGCTTCATTTTTATTACTTGCTGCGTTGGTCGCTGCAGCTAAGGGATGACATGTTTATAACTTGGCTTCAGATAACACATAGGTTATCGACTATTGCATATTTTTTAATATGTTTATTTATAAGGCATGTTCATGCTTGAACATACTGCCAGGGGCCTAAGATTTGTGGCTGGGAAATTTTAATTTTATGTTTGGTAACGCGCTGGTTATCCGTAATGTTTATTCTTATACATATGTTTTAATTTATCGTGTTCATGTTTGAACACTTAATATATGTTATATCAAGTACTTCATTGTTTAATTGACCTTCCCCGCACGGCAATTGTAAAACTACGCCATTTTTTATAAGACCATACCACAAGATGATTATCATTGAATCCGATCAATATATCTAATGTTGGTATTGTTTCAATCCAAGCTATAGGTACACTCTGACGTTGTAAAATGGTTAATCGATAATCAGTTAAACAGCATCTAATTAACAAAAAATTAGAGTTCACAAGTATTGCATATGTATCCAAGATTTATGACAATTACTGATTTTAATACTACCATCAACATCCATATTACGTCCCTTCATTAAGAGACAGTTTCCATATTCATTAGATATCAAATAAAGTTCTTTGCTGAGAAAATTAAATGATTGAATTAAACCTTCGAGCATAATTTCATCATAAAGTTGATAAATATGCCCTGTATCGACATTATAGCTTAGAAGTGTAATACGCTGATAGCCACAATTGGCAATTATTCCATCGCATACAGCTAGAACTGTGCATTTATATGAAGGAAAAATGGAAACAGATTTCCAAATTTGTCTCTTTTTTGAATTCATGTGCATTAACTGGGATTGTTCGGGTTGATTCGAGCTTAAAATGCTTTTTAGATTATACGAAAGAATACTTCCTGTTGAACCAGTGCTATAAAGCTTCGCAGAAACATGATCAAAAGCAAGGCGCCATACCGGAGCTCCAAACTGCTCACGTCGTTTAAATATCATTTCGCCTGTTTGACTCCAAACACATATATTCGAATCCTCACCACCGCTAATTACAAAAATTTTATCTTCTACGAAATATATTGATTAATTTAATGCAAGTTTTTAATTTAATTATTACTATACTTACCGTACTCAGCAATTATAGCAGAAATCACACGTGCAGTATGCCCAAAGCAACTTAATAAGGGCTTCACGCAAGCCGAATCAAATTTTATATCTCGATTAATTTCTAATTTCCAAAACCTTAAAGAACGGTCATCAGATGTGGTTACCAATAACTGAGTTGTTAAATTGAAGTCAATAGAAAATACAACACCATTATGCGCCTTGAAACGCAAGAGAAGTGGGTAAACGTTGGAACGTAAACTAATATTAAAAAAAAAATTAACAGAATCAAATGAGTATTTCTCCAAATTCATTTCCACTTATTATTATAAGCTTGTTGTAGCTGTTACTAAATAAGCTCGTGTGATATAGCAACTATTCTACATTCTCCAAAATTCATATCATTCGTGTTATCATATTATAAATGCAAAAGCGAACTGTTAGCAATATGTAACACAAATTGACAGCCTTCTTCCCGCTGCATTGATCCAGTCCTTTGAGCATTCACACACACATTTACAGTGTCTTGCTATATGTATGAGCATTTATGTGACTCTGTGCGAAACTACTCTGGCTACCTGCGCAATTCAGTAGTTTGTCTATTTTGAATGGTTTGAATTGTAGAGTTATTATCAAATAAGCCTTTACGGCTTGCAGCAGTCATTGTATGTATCAAGGTGTATTCTGGCATTTGTCATATATATGAATTTCCTGATCCACTTAAATCGTTTAAAACTCCCAACACGATATACTCGATATTTGTTAGTGCAAAACTATAATTTAGCGGTTCGAAAATGTTTTGGGGGATATGTTACTAAAATAATTATAATCATTTGAATTAATTTTAGTCATATTAGTTGATGAGCTAGAGAGTCGCGGTGACAACCCAAGTTAAAAAAGTTATGGCTTATACATATATCTACACCCATTGGGGGCGTGGCAAATCGGAAAAAACGTTTCTGCTACCGTTAAAGCTAGAACGCTGAAATTTGGCATGTTAGTTTATGTTATAATTCTATGAAGATCGATACTCGGGTTGACAACCCAAGTTCAATAAGCTATGGTAGATATATTTACGCGAACAGGTGGCGTTGCAAACCGCAAAAGTTTATATCTCCTACAGTTTTAGAGTTAGAAGCTTTCAAATTGGATAATTCATTTTCATTTTCAGCCTTCTCGGGGGCGTGGCACATCGAAAAACACCCAGTAATTTTCGCATTTTCGGACGCATTTCATTGAATTCCACTGGAAACTTTATGTTTATTAATCGAAAACATGAATTTTTTTTTTTTTAATTCATTAATATTTTTATATTTATGTTAAAATGCTTTCTACCATCTTAGCAGTTACTACTAAGCTTTTATAGGCATTAATTATGCAGTTTGCCACAACAAGCTTCTTTGCCTATTTGCCACGACCCAGTGAGCGTAGCCGCATAATTTTTGGCTAGTTTTTAGAAAGAGCAGAGGCTAACATAAGTATTTTTCGATATGTCACGCCCCCCAAAAAGGCTGATAATTATTTTTGGGGCATCGCGAGTATTCATTCCAAATTGCTCTCAAGCTCATCAACTAGTATGATTACTGGAGAAGGAGACTTCGCAGATCCAGACAAAGTATATATATTCTTGATCAGCACAAAAAAATAAGTTGATATAGCCCTGAACGTCGAGATTTCGAAAACTACAAAAACTAGAGAGCTGAAATATCACATTATTACTCGTATGTTAGTTACGCAGTACGAGTTAATATTTTTTTTTTTTTTTCGATAGCTCAGCCCATTTCCAAATTAACTATACAAAATTAAAAATGCGTTCTTTTTTAAACGTTTTTCGAACGTAACTTCTACATCGTTTGAGCTAGAGACTCAAATTTATATTTTTAGATAGATACTCAATTATTGAATTTGGATGATACGTCCCCTTCAATTTGGCAAATAGACAGACACATTTAGATGCTAATGCTACCTGCGCGATTCAGTAGTTTGTCTAATTTGTATGGTTTGAATTGTAGGGAGACTGTCAAATGAGCCTTTACGTCTTGCAGCAGTCATTTTGGCAATAATGAGTACATGGTGTATTCTGACATTTGTCAATACATACGAATTTCCAGATCGACTTAAATTGTTTATAGCTCGTTCAAAAATGTTTTAGTTATAGTAATTTTTATTTGTTAAACATGCATATAAACATACATGCCATATGCATGGGGGAAGTAGATTTGACAGTCTACAAGGCCGATCAAATCTAAGATTGTTCCCACAATTCTAAGGCCGAGGTCCACAAGAACAACAAACTGCAAGTGTTGGGCCCTGCAATTGCTACAGGCAGCAAAAGTTTCGCACACAGTCACATAAATGATCATACATGTAGCAAGACACAGTAAATGTGTGTGTGCATGCTCATCGCGAAAAAGTAATGCTTATGCATATCAGCGCTTTCATACCCTTCCCAAAATATATTACGAAAACACTAAAATTTAGCATGAGCATGGCAAAGCCGTTTAAGATTTTGGCATACTCTTACTAAGAAGGGCAGATGGGATCGTCGCGAATCGTCACTCGCGAACAAATTTCAAATTTTTGGAGGCCGCTGGCTTGTGCTCGCATAGAGTGAGACAAAAAGCGAAAAAGATGGAGGGAGAGTAAAGAAAAAAACACATAGAATGTTCTCATATGTAAATATGACCATGCCGGTTGAGCGCTTGCAGAGCAATGAATTTATCGGATCATATTTTGACTGCCCGAGCCTGAATTGCCCAAACCGAACAAATACGAAGTTGAGCGGCAATTCGCACATATCCTGGTGCGTGAAAAAAGTTTGTTCTAGTTGTCCAGTCTATGTGTTGTATGGTTAGTGGTTAGGTTAGTGTATTGCACGCGGTTTTTATTTTAGAAAACCGGTAACTTGTTTAGTATCAGAGTTATCGATTTTAACATTTATCGAAAATCAGTTATAGAATTACACTGACGAGCAAAACTGTAGTAGTAACTTCAAAGGTCTGTATTTTCGCTTCTACCTAATGGATGATTACGATCTTGGTCTTGTTTTGTGAGTACATTATTTTAGTTCAATTTTCCAAACAATTTATCTCATTCGGTTGACTGGAAGAAAACTGCGAACAAAAAATGTAGAAATAGTCAAATGTTACAGTTTTGCTCTGCGACTAATTTTTCAACAAATAAAAAAAAAAAAAAAAAAAGTAAGAAGGCTCTAGTCGAGACGGCTCGACTACGAGATACCCTGAAGCCTGCAAAAAAAAAATAAAGTGATACTCTTCTTCTTTCCGCACTTATGAGCGCACGCTCTGCTAACCGCGCAGTTGCTGCCGCGACTTGGGGGTGGGTTGGGCTGAACTTTGGACGCTTATAACTTCATTTCTAGATGGACGATCTTTATGAAATTTACAAATTGACAAATTGCAAATTTCTAGTATTTGAAATACGTTTTTTTTTTTCAAATTGGTGGCCAATCTACTTCCCCCATGCATATGGCATGTATGTTTATATGCATGTTTAACAAATAAAAATTACTATAACTAAAACATTTTTGAACGAGCTATAAACAATTTAAGTCGATCTGGAAATTCGTATGTATTGACAAATGTCAGAATACACCATGTACTCATTATTGCCAAAATGACTGCTGCAAGCCGTAAAGGCTCATTTGACAGTCTCCCTACAATTCAAACCATACAAAATAGACAAACTACTGAATCGCGCAGGTAGCATTAGCATCTAAATGTGTCTGTCTATTTGCCAAATTGAAGGGGACGTATCATCCAAATTCAATAATTGAGTATCTATCTAAAAATATAAATTTGAGTCTCTAGCTCAAACGATGTAGAAGTTACGTTCGAAAAACGTTTAAAAAAGAACACATTTTTAATTTTGTATAGTTAATTTGGAAATGGGATGAGTTATCGAAAAAAACAAAATAAACTCGTACTGCGTAGCTAACATACGAGTGTTCTCTGCAACTAATTTTTCAACAAATAAAAAAAAACAAGTAAGAAAGCTCTAGTCGAGACTGCTCGACTACGAAATCCCCTGAGCCCTTCTTCGAACGATTCATATTCCTAGAATGCCTCGTTTCGATTCTCCGCGCGTAAGAAACTATACATTCAAAAACACGAGCACACGCACACGCTGATCTATGCTTGTACGCCTGAATGTGTTTAAGCATTGCGCTTGCTGTCTCGCTGCTTTGCTGCTGCGTCTCATGGGTTTTGATGAAAAAACTTTGATGATTAATTATTCTGTTTCTAGATGGACAATCGTATTGATATCTTCAGATTATGATTATGATATTCATATCAATATGCTAAACCAAACTGCATGTTTCTAGTATTTGAAATGCATTTTTTTTCACATTTGGGGGTGTTGGGGCGAAGTGGGGACCGGGGACAGAAGACTTGGAGACTCTAACTCTAAAGATGAATTAGCTAGAATTTTATAACTGGTCACCGATAAATTCATTTATCGATAACTTTGCAAATATACAAGTTACCGAATTTCTGAAACAAACTCGTACTGCGCGTGCAATATACGAACCTAACACAACAAGAATGAACTCTCTAGCTTTTGTATCTTCGAAAATCGACGCGTTCATACATACATACGGACGGACGGACGGACGGACAGACGGACATGGCTATATCAACTTTTCTCGTCACCCTGATCAAGAATATATATACTTTATGGGGTCTGCCACGCCTCCTTCTGCCTGTTACATACAATTAACAAAACCATTATACCCTGATTTCCCTTTTTGAATGGTCTCAGGGTATAAAAAAATATGTCTCATGATGGATCTGCACCCCTTGAATGAATTCGTCGGATCATATTTTGACTGCCCGAGTCTGAATTGCCAAAACCGAAGAAATACGAAGTTGAGCGGCAATTCGCTCATATTCTGGTGCGTGAAAAAAGTTTGTTCTAGTTGTCCAATCTATGTGTTGTATGTGCACATAGAACAAACTTTTCCACGCACCAAAATATGTACGAACGTCCAGTCAACGTCGTATTTGTTCGGCTTTGGCTCTACTGGCTCGGCAGTCAAAATTATAATGAATTCAGTGCGCTGCAAGCGCTCAATCGGTATGGTCATATTTTAATATGAGCTGATGTTATACGATATTTTTACCTCCCTTTTTGTCTCTCTCTCTCTCAAGCACAAGTCAGCTGTCCACCAAAATTGGAACTTGTATGAAGAGTATGCCGAACTCTTCAAAGGTTTGCCATGCTCATGCAAAATTTTAGCGCTGATGTGCACAAGCAATCCATTTTGCGATGACCATGCGCACACACATTTGCAGTGCCTTGCTACATGTATGGGCATTTATGTGACTGTGCGAACTTATTACTGCCTGCAGAAATTGTGAGGCGCAACATTTGCAGCTGTTGTTCTTGTGGACCTGAGAATTGAGGGAACGGTCTTGGACTTGTTCGACAATTTTCAGTTTTCGAAAATTTTCAAATTTAAATTTTTGTGGGCTGCTGGCTTGTGCAAATATATATATAGAGAGAGAAAAACAGAGGCGGAGAGTAACGAAAAAATAGCACATATCATCGGTTTATATGAAAATATGACCATACCGCTTGAGCGCTTGCATCGCCATGAATTCGTTATAATTTTGACTGCCCGAGCCAGTAGAGCCAAAGCCGAACAAATACGACGTTGACTGGTACGTTCGCACATACATATTTTGGTGCGTGGAAAAAGTTTGTTCTACATGTCCGGTCTATGTGTTGTATGGTTAGTGGTATAGCATCTTCCAGGAATAACGGCGAAAATCGTCGGTCCCTACTTTGCACAGATTTTAACAAACCCATTTCTCTGATTAGCCATTTTCATTGGGATCAGGGTACAAATCACACAAGCGAACACATTAATCAGCGTATTACTAAAACTAACAAGTAAATTAACACGTACACATTATTAGTCTTTACTATATTGCTAGATTTATTTATTTTCCAGAGCGATTACTTCTAGTCCACAGCCGTAAATAAATAAACACTTATTTGTATGAAGTATTCCTTTGATATCGGATAAACATGTGAAACCAATGCGGGTGTAGTGTGAAGTGTCTAGGTTTAACTTAAATATTTGTTTATCCATGCTACATGTGTATACATACAACCCTCTTATTTGAAAAACGCCCTGTGATGAGTGTAGTGTCAATGCAGTTATTTGAGCATTATGTAACGCCGAGATTTCTGCGCTTTTTAAAATACTCATATCGGTTATTTTAATCATTGTGTGTTTTATAATTTCATCGTCTCCTCCGGATAAAATATGTAAGTATACACCATCATAAAATGTGTCAAAAGTATTGATACTGGCTGCATGTAACTGTAGTTCGAACAGTTTCATACGGAGACTTTTGTCAAAACCGGTAAGCATTCCATTTGTGGTCGAGATAAGTACTAAATTCTGATTTTTTAAAGTTTGCATCTGTAATGGACATCGTGCAATATCGATAATGCAATCTAAGGAAAGTCGTGAAGGTTCTTCTAGTTGCCACTGAAGTAAACGGATTTTTCCATCAGCACTTGCAACGTAAAGAAAATATGTTCCACACTTATCGTTTTGTATAACATTAACTGCCATTAATCGAGGATCACGGAAGGCCTTGTCGTTGACGCCATTTAATCGGATTATGTGCGAGCACAGTTCAATTACGACTGGACCATTGGGGTCGAATTTATTGATGCATAACTGCGAACGTCCTCCAACTGAGAAGATAAGCCAAAATATATCATAATTTTTAAATTTTACAGGATATAAAACAACATGTCGTACGCTTGAGATGTGCGTATGCAACTCAGCACACGGATTAAGATCATGACCGTTGAGTTGACTAATTTTAATAATATTGTCATCTCCGGCTGATATAATATACGGCTTCGAATCATTTTTGTGCTCAACTATTTGTACAATATTACAACTTCTTATATGCCATTTATTCCGAAAAGTCTGCAATAAGTTTCCAGACCATTTATTGTAAAGTTGTTCACGATGATGAAATACTTGCTTTTGCTTAATATATATTATATCAAGTACTTCATTGTTTAATTGATAATCCCAACAGCGGTGACCTCCCCCGCACGGCAATTGTAAAACTACGCCGTTTTTATAAGACCATACCACAAGATGATTATCATTGAATCCGATCA
Source organism: Drosophila koepferae (assembly GCA_030914345.1). Lineage (NCBI taxonomy): Eukaryota > Metazoa > Arthropoda > Insecta > Diptera > Drosophilidae > Drosophila > Drosophila koepferae. The sequence continues at coordinate 43,657 of JAUESR010000020.1, forward strand.
ATATATCTAATGTTGGTATTGCTTCAACCCAAGCTATAGGTACACTCTGACGTTGTAAAATGGTTAATCGATAATCAGTTAAACTCAAAGATATAACTTTTAGAGTGGATTCATGCGACGCACTTAATATGTATGCATATTTGTTATTAATCCTTAACAGTTTAAGGACAATAGATCCCATTCTGCCGTGCAAATTTTTGAGTAAACACTTCACTTGTAATTGTGAAGAGGTTTCTCGTGTGACAAGCATTATATTTCCATTACGGCAGCTTATTAACAAACAATTAGAGTTCACAAGTATTGCATATGTAATCCAAGATTTATGACAATTACTGATTTTAATACTACCGTCAACATCCATATTACGTCCCTTCAGTAAGAGACAATTTCCATATTCATCAGATATCAAATAAAGTTCTTTGCTGAGAAAATGAAATGATTGAATTAAACCTTCGAGCATAATTCCATCATAAAGTTGTTCAATATGCCCTGTATCGACATTATAGCTTAGAAGTGTAACACGCTGATAGCCACAAGTGGCTATTATTCCATCGCATACAGCTAGAACTGTGCATTTATATGAAGGAAAAATGGAAACAGATTCCCAAATTTGTCTCTTTTTTGAATTCATGAGTCGCATATAGAACATGTTATTTCTGTTGCTTAAGGCAATGACTGTGCTGTTATTAAGATATTTTATTTTTACAAAATATTCAATGGATGAGCTCGTGTGCATTAACTGGGATTGTTCGGGTTGATTCGAGCTTAAAATGCTTTTTAGATTATACGAAAGAATACTTCCTGTTGAACCAGTGCTATAAAGCTTCGCAGAAACATGATCAAAAGCAAGGCGCCATACCGGAGCTCCAAACTGCTCACGTCGTTTAAATATCATTTCGCCTGTTTGACTCCAAACACATATATTCGAATCCTCACCACCGCTAATTACAAAAATTTTATCTTCTACGAAATATATTGATTAATTTAATGCAAGTTTTTAATTTAATTATTACTATACTTACCGTACTCAGCAATTATAGCAGAAATCACACGTGCAGTATGCCCAAAGCAACTTAATAAGGGCTTCACGCAAGCCGAATCAAATTTTATATCTCGATTAATTTCTAATTTCCAAAACCTTAAAGAACGGTCATCAGATGTGGTTACCAATAACTGAGTTGTTAAATTGAAGTCAATAGAAAATACAACACCATTATGCGCCTTGAAACGCAAGAGAAGTGGGTAAACGTTGGAACGTAAACTAATATTAACATTAACAGAATCATTGGGCTGCCAAATGAGTATTTCTCCAAATCCATTTCCACTTATTATTATAAGCTTGTTGTAGCTGTTACTAAATAAGCTCGTGTGATATAGCATAGAATAATCAGTACAACGTGATAATTCAACTATTCTACATTCTCCAAAATTCATATCATTCGTGTTATCATATTGTAAATGCAAAAGCGAACTGTGAGCCATATGTAACACAAATTGACAGCCTTCTTCGCGCTTTATAAACATGGCTGCATTGATCCAGTCCTTTGTCTCACCTTCATAAATTAATATGAAGATATCTTTCTGACTTAGATCATATTTATAAAGGGAGAACTCATTTTCGGCATAAAGTAGTAGCAGCCCTGTGAGCTCACATATTGGGCTATGTACAGAACCGTGTATTTTTTTATAATGTATTTTATTTGTCACGCATATAATCGAACTATTTCTAAGGAGCAATGCCTGACTTCCAATAGCTAGAAAAAAATAGTTAAATACACACGTTTGACCGTTTTAAAAATAATAACCAACCAGTAAATAGTGAATTTTTTGAAACAGTCAATGACAATGCATCCGTAAATAAGATCTTCTTTGAACACATTTTCGTATGTAAGAGGTTTTTAAATTCATGTGGCTTTAAACCTTGTACACAAATAATACACTTGGTTGTATAGCTAGGGACAGTGTTGCCATTTTAGCATATTTTAAGCTAGATCTAGCTTATTTCAAAATGAAATAGCTCAGAAAGTGGCTAAAATGCTTATAGCTTGAAATCTAGCTTATTTCAAATTTCATATAGCACTAACCATACAACATGTATGGTTAGTGCATATAGCCACTAACCATACAACACATAGACTGGACAACTAGAACAAACTTTTTTCACGACCAGAATATGAGCCAAGGGACCACTCAACTTCGTATTTGTTCGGTTTGGTCTATTGAGGTTCGGGCAGTCAAAATATGAAACGACAAATTCATTGCGTTGCCAGCGGTCAACTGAGATGGACATATTTTCATATGGGCATTTTCTATGCGCTATTTTACTTTACTCTCCCTCTCTCTTTTTTCTCTCTCTATCTCACTCTATGCGAGCACAAGCCAGCAGCCCACAAAAATTGAAATTTGTTCGCGAGTGGCGATTCGCGACGATCCCGTCTGCCATTCTTAGTAAGAGTATGCCGAACTCTTAAACGGCTTTGCCATGCTCATGCAAAATTTTAGTGTTTTCGTAAAGATTTTTGGGAAGGGTATGAAAGCGCTGATGTGCATAGGCATTACTTTTTCGCGATGAGCATGCACACACACATTTACTGTGTCTTGCTACATGTATGAGCAGTTATGTGACTGTGTGCGAAACTTTTGCTGCTTGTAGTAATTGTAGGGACCAACATTTGCAGGGCCCAACACTTGCAGTTTGTTATTCTTGTGGACCTCGGCCTTAGAATTGTGGGAACGGTCTTAGAATTGTGGGAACGGTCTTTTTTAGAGAGGGAGAGTAAAGTAAAATAGCGCATAGAAAATGCCCATATGAAAATATGTCCATCCCAGTTGACCGCTGGCAACGCAATGAATTTTTCGTTTCATATTTTGACTGCCCGAGCTCATATTCTGGTCGTGAAAAAAGTTTGTTCTAGTTGTCCAGTCTATGTGTTGTATGGTTAGTGATATAGCTTATTTTAGCTTTAAACTAATTTCTATATAACGATTTTTTTAGAGATTGTAAAGTATTTTTATGATCATTTTAAGGGACAAATCATCTTAATTATACAAATGTTAAAGAAATTGTTGCTCAATTCGGAAAAATCCATTTAACAAATTGGGAATAGAAATAAATGACTTCTCAGTTTTGGGCCGAGGTCCTCAATTATAAGGATGCCGGCGGAAGTAAAACCTTTCAGCAGTTGTCATTATTTGATATACACATACTATCGCTTCCTTGGTCGAATGCTGTTGTTGAACGCGTATTCAGCCAAGTAAACATCGTCAAAATTAAATTGCAGAACCAATTTAATATTAAAGGTTTGAACGCAATATTACGAATAGGTTTGGTTTTTGATATGATTAGTTATTTAGTGTATACTTCGTGTACTCTTTTTAATTTTGCAGATTTGGATTACGCCGTCATGGCAACTGTTGTTTTAATAAATTACCTTTAAAGTACTTATGTTTAATTAAAAAATCTGACATATATGAGGAAACAAGTAATGAAATTAATAAAGTAATAATTAAAATAATTTATATTTCTTAATTAATATACTTTTTAATATATCAACAACATTAAAATTCCTTTTAAAATTTATATATAAGTGTTTTTATAATATTTTATAGTTGGGATATGATACTGGATGCGATGTCACAATATAATATCCCTAAATATCTAAAAGAAATAGTGAGGAGCTACTTCAGAGGAAGAACACTAATATACAATACGAGTGAGGGTCCCCAAACTCATATAGTGTCAGCTGGAGTCCCCCAAGGTTCAGTGCTGGGGCCTCTCCTATGGAATATGATGTACGACGGCGTACTACGCTTGGAACTACCAGCAGGTGCGCACACCATTGGCTTTGCTGATGATGTAGCAGTCGTCACCATAGGAAAGGAGCTTAAAGATACTGAGGATATGTGCAGCGCAAGTATCAATCGCATACGAAGCTGGTTGTCTGGAGCTGGACTAGAGCTAGCGGCGCACAAAACGGAAGTCGTCCTAGTCAGCAGTCGCAAGAGAGTGGAAACTGCCAATATAAAGATCGGCAACGTTACCATCGCATCTAAGAGGGCGATAAAGTATCTTGGCGTCATGATAGACACGAGATTAACTTTCCGCGAGCACTTAGAATATGTGCATAAAAAAGCAGCTGATTCTTGTAGAGCTCTCTCAAGAATTATGCTCAACACGCGGGGACCAAGGCAACAACGACGTCTCCTCCTAATGAGCGTCACTAGGTCCATCATTCTCTATGCTGCACCGATATGGTCAAGTGCGATGGCAACGCCGAGCTACAGCCGAGGCATTTGCGCCATCTACAGATTGAGCGCAATCAGAGTCAGCTGCGCTTTCAGGACAGTTTCCGATGACGCAGCGCTCGTCATTGCCGGAATGGTGCCACTGGAGGACTTGGTCGCCGAAGCCGTGGAGCGGAACACACATGAGCCCGCCCGACGCAACGTTATTAGGGCAAACAGCACTATACGATGGCAAAGAAGGTGGAACCGCTCAACAAAAGGGCGATGGACCCACACGCTCATCCCGGAGCTTGATCCTTGGCTAAACCGTAAACACGGTGAGGTTAATTTTTATCTTTCGCAGATTCTCACGGGACATGGATGCTTTCGGAGCTATCTGAAGCGCTTTGGCCACGACGAAACTGACGAATGCCCATGGTGCGGACTAGGTCTGGTAGAAGATGCCAAACACGTTCTGTTTGAGTGTGGACGCTTCCAGGAGGAGAGGCGTTGCCTAGAAGAGGCAGTTGGCCGTTCCATTGGAACGGACAATATCGTCAACATCATGCTGGAATCGGAGGCAGCTTGGAATCTAACAAGCACCTTCGCAGCCACGGTCATGACGGAGCTCCGCAGAGTTGAGCGGATAAGAAGACGAGGTGTCCCAGCCTAAGATAGTGCAAAGCGCTTGCGAAGCAATGCTTTACGGCCGTCCCGCAAGCATATTGCGCTATCACTAGTCGCTATCTCTAGTCGCCTCAGCTAAATAGATTAATGTAATAATATATAATTTTGTTAATAAACGAATACAAAAAAAAAAAAAAAAAAAAAACTTCCTCGCTATATGTGTAAGCATTTATGTGCTTGTGTGCAATATTCTTGCTGCCGCCTGTAGAGCACTATTAGAACCCCCAGCAGTTGATTTTCGTTCGGTTGGGTAGCGATGTGAGCATACATACACACACACATTTACACTTCCTCGCTATATGTATAGGCATTTATGTGCCTGTGTGCGATATTCTTACTGCCTGTAGTACTACTATTAGAACCCCCAGCAGTTGATTTTCGTTCGTTTGGGTAGCTGATGTGAACTTGCATACGAACACACATACACATACACATTTACACTTCCTTGCTATATGTGTAGGCTTTTATGTGCCTGTGTGCGATACACTTGCTGCATGTAGCAATTCTATTTTCCCAGCGATTGCTGTGGGTAGCTGATGTGAGCCTTTGAATTTAAATGAATGCTCTGCCTGGGGCATTTGCATGTTTCGTGCATGGGTCTCGAATATTGGGCGTGTGCCTACCTCAATTTTGAATTAAGTAAACGATTTTGGGTAATTTTAGTAAAAGAAAACTGAAAATGATTCGTGAATAAGAAATTTAAATTAAATAAAACATTTAATATAATACATGTATATTTTTGTTATTTAGTGGAATATAACGAGTGCATATTTTTTGCATAAAAGGGCCATTTTACCTGTAGATCTAGACAGGGTCAAGTCAGGTATTAAATATTAAAGAACAAATAATAACTGATCAACAGGTAATAAAAAATAATTGAACATTAATAATTTAATTAATTCAAAATTGAGATAGGCACACGCCCAATATTCGAGACCCATGCACGAAACATGCAAATGCCCCAGGCAGAGCATTCATTTAAATTCAAAGGCTCACATCAGCTACCCACAGCAATCGCTGGGAAAATAGAATTGCTACATGCAGCAAGTGTATCGCACACAGGCACATAAAAGCCTACACATATAGCAAGGAAGTGTAAATGTGTATGTGTATGTGTGTTCGTATGCAAGTTCACATCAGCTACCCAAACGAACGAAAATCAACTGCTGGGGGTTCTAATAGTAGTACTACAGGCAGTAAGAATATCGCACACAGGCACATAAATGCCTATACATATAGCGAGGAAGTGTAAATGTGTGTGTGTATGTATGCTCACATCGCTACCCAACCGAACGAAAATCAACTGCTGGGGGTTCTAATAGTGCTCTACAGGCGGCAGCAAGAATATTGCACACAAGCACATTAATGCTTACACATATAGCGAGGAAGTGTAAATGTGTGTGTGTATGGTCATCGAGAAATAAAATTCGTTATGCACGTCAACACTTTCATACCCTTTCCACAAATAATCATGAAAACGCTAACATTTTGCATGAGCATGGCAAAGCCGTTTAAGAATTCGGTATACCCTTCGCTCAGAAGGGAACCAATGGGATCGCGTCGAGAAAAAATTTCAATTTTTGTGAGCTGCTTGCGGTTTGTGCCAGCATACATATATTTTTGTGAGAAGAGAGCAGAGAGTAAAAAGCATAGGGCAGAAAGAGAAAGAGAGCAAGGGAAAGAGCGGCACATGTCAGCCCTTTTTTGAAAATCGACCATCCCCGTCGACCGCTCGAAGCGGAATGATTTTGCCATCGGAAAATTTTTTCTCCCGACCCTAAAAGTAAATACCCGAGCAAATACGAAGTTGATGGGGTTCTAATGTCAAAAAATAAGTGTGCACATTAACTTGTACCAGTTGTCCAGTCTATGTGTTGTATGGTTAGTGATATGAGCAATAACACTAACCATACAACACATAGACTGGACAACTAGAACAAACTTTTTCCACGAACCAGATTTTGAGTTCCCGTCCTAATCATCTTCGTATTTGCAGGGCCCAACACTTGCAGTTTGTTAATCTTGTGTACCTCGGCCTTAGAATTGTGCGAACGGTCTTAGATTTGCTCGGCTTTGTAGACTGTCAAATCTACTTGGCCCATGCATATGGCATGTATGTTTATATGCATACATATGCATTTATTTGTATACATGTTTAATAAATAAAAATAACTATAATTAATTTAGTAACAAACCATTTTGGTCCCTACAATTACTACAAGCAGCAAAAGTTTCGCACACAGTCACATAACTGCTCATACATGTAGCAAGACGCAGTAAATGTATGTGTGCATGCTCATCGCGAAAAAGTAATACCTATGCACATGACGCTTTCATACCCTTCCCAAAAATAATCACGAAAACACTAAAATTTTGCATGAGCATGGCAAAGCCGTTTAAGAGTTCGGCATACTCTTACTCAGAAGGGAAGATGGGATCGTTGCGAACCGCAACTCGCGGACAAATTTCAATTTTTTCGCGCTGCTGGCTTGTGCCTGTATACATATATATATGAGAGGCATAGAGTGAGTGAGAGAGTGAATAAAGAAAAAATAGCACACAGTGATGCTTCACATGGGAATAGAATCATTTCGTTCGAGCGCTGGCAGAGAACTGAATATCAACTACGATATCTTCGCTGCCCGAGCAGCAAATTACAGAGCCGAGCAAATACGAAGATGATTAGGACGGGAGCTCAAAATCTGGTTCGTGAAAAAAGTTTGTTCTAGTTGTCCAGTCTATGTGTTGTATGGTTAGTGGCAATAACCATACAACACACAGACTGGACAACTAGAACAAATTTTTTTCACGCACCAGAATATGAGCGAATTGCCGCACAACTTCGTATTTATTCGGTTTGGGCAATTCGAGCTCGGGCAGTCAAAATATGAAACGACGAATGGGAACGGTCTTAGATTTGTTCGGCCTTGTAGACTGTCAAATCTACTTCCCCCATGCATATGGCATGTATGTTTATATGCATACAAATGCATTTATTCTTATACATATAAATGTACAATGTATGTATGTCATACATATATATATATATGAGAGGCATAGAGAGAGTGAGTGAGAGAGTGAATAAAGAAAGAATAGCACACAGTGATGCTTGATATGGGAATAGAATCATTCCGTCTGAGTGTTGGCAGCGAACTGAATATCAACTACGATATTTTCGCTGCCCGAGCAGTAAATTACAGAACCAACCAAATACAAAGATGATTAGGACGGGAAATCAAAAGCTGGTTCGTGAAAAAAGTTTGTTCTAGTTGTCCAATCTATGTGTTATATGGTTAGTGGTAAAACTTAAAAATATACATGTGTTTGCTGAATTTTTTGTGAAATCTCAACTTTTCACTTTCTGGCTTTCAAATGTAGCCTTTTTCAGACATAACATTGACAACACTGATGATTGAACTGAGTAATTGGACTCTGCTCCGATTTTAAATTGATCGAAAATCAACGTTGCTTCATTGGTGTCCATATGTATGTATATGCATGTAAATTTGTCTTCCCGAAGTTTTTATTTGATTTATATATCATACTCGATTTTAAAACATTTTCACATTGCTTACCAAATTAAATTTTGGATGTAAGTTAAAATTTTAGTTGACTGTATAATTCTGAACTCTGTATAAAATCTTAATAGCTTAATCTCATGCGAGAACTTATTCATTAAGCTTAAATTTGTTCCAAATTAAACTATATGTATACATGCACAAATGTATATCAATTAATATGTTAATTTTATTTTTTAAACATTAATATTGATTATAATTAATAATGCAAATCGAACTTATATTTTTTAATACAGTGATCAATTGAGAATGTAAATTCAGAGTTTGTGTTTTTGAAAATGTACATATGTACATATGTAAGTATGCATATGTGTGTATGTAACAGGTACATACAAACAAACATACATACATACATACATATGTACATATACATACATATAGAAAGAGGCTTGGAAAACTCGGTAAATTATTCGTGATCTGAGCTGAGTCGATTAAGTCGTGAGATTTTCACTTGACTGTCTGTCGGTCCGTAATTAGATTTCAAATTTAAAATATGTATGTGTGTATATAAATACATACATATGTATGTACATATGTTGTATCACTAACCATACAACACATAGACTGGACAACTGGAACAAATTAATGTGCACACTTATTTTTTGACATTAGAGCCCCATCAACTTCGTATTTGCTCGGGTTCTTACTTTTAGGGTGGGAAGAAAAAAATTGCTGATGGCAAAATCATTCCGCTTCGAGCGCTCTACGGTGACGGTCGATATTCCAAAAAGGCCTGGCGTGTGCCGCTCTTTCCGTTGCTCTCTTTCTCTTTCTGCCCTATTCTTTTTACTCTCTGCCCTCTTCTCACAAAAATATATGTATGCTGGCACAAACAGCAAGCAGCTCACAAAAATTGAAATTTCTTCTCGACGCGATCCCATTGGTTCCCTTCTGAGCGAAGAGTATACCGAATTCTTAAACGGCTTTGCCATGCTCATGCAAAATATTAGCGTTTTCATGATTATTTGTGGAAAGGGTATGCAAGTGTTGACGTGCATAACGAATATTATTTCCCGATGACCATACACATACACATTTACGCTACGTTGCTACGAGAAGAAATTTCAATTTTTGTGAGCTGCTTGCTGTTTGTGCCAGCATACATATATTTTTGTGAGAAGAGGGCAGAGAGTAAAAAGAATAGGGCAGAAAGAGAAAGAGAGCAACGAAAAGAGCGGCACACGCCAGGCCTTTTTGGAATATCGACCATCACCGTCGAGCGCTCGAAGCGGAATGATTTTGCCATCAGCAATTTTTTCTCCCGACTCTAAAAGTAAAAACCCGAGCAAATACGAAGTTGATGGGGTTCTAATGTCAAAAGTTAAGTGTGCACATTAATTTGTTCCAGTTGTCCAGTCTATGTGTTGTATGGTTAGTGGTTGTATTCCATACGCAATACGAGCTTATAAATTGTTGTTAGATGACTCATCCCATTTCATTGTTATCGATAAAAGTAAAAAATTTGACATTTTTAGAATTTATTTGTATAATCTCTCAGTTGGTCCCGATAATAATCTTTTAGTTCGTCCCCATCACTCACCATACAACACCTAGACTGGACAACTAGAACAAACTTTTTTCGCGCACCAGAATATGAGCGAATTGCCACTCAACTTCGTATTTGTTCGGTTTGGGCAATTCAGGCTTGGACAGTCAAAATATGATCCGACCAATTCATTGCGCTGGAAGCGCTCAACCGACATGGTCATATTTTCATATGAGAACATTCTATGGGCTATTTTTCCTAACTCTCCCTCTCTCTTTTTTCTCTTTCTATCTCACTCTATGCGAGCACAAGCCAGCAGCCCACAAAAATTGAAATTTGTTCGCGAGTGGCGATTCGCGACGATCCCATCTTCCCTTCTGAGTAAGAGTATGCCGAACTCTTAAAAAGGTTTTCCATGCTCATGAAAATTTGAGTGTTTTCGTGATCATTTTTTGGAAGGGTCTGAAAGCGCTGATGAGATGGATCGTCGTTCAAATCTCGCCGAAACGATTTTATATGTTTTATACCCTGAAATCATTTTCATCGATCTTTATAGAATCATAACACTAACTCACATTTCAGTTTTATAGCTTTAAAGCTGTAGAAGATACGTTTTTCCCGATTTGCCACGCTCCCAATAGGCATAGATATGTATATACACCACATATTTTTTAATTTGGGTTGTCACCGCGAGTATTCATTCCAAGTTGCAGCTCTCTAGCTCATCAACTAATAAGATATATCTACGCCCACAGGGGGCGTGGCAAATCGCAAAAGTTTATATCTCCTACAGTTTTAGAGGTTGAAGCTTCAAAATTGGATGGTTAAGTTACTAATGGCCTCGTCTATCGATGACCCAAAAATAATATTTCAGCTTCTTTGGGGCGTGGCATATCAAAATATACACTGTAATTTTCGCATATTTGGACTGTTAGCAACCAAATTGCAGTCGTTACCCTCGGATCTTTCTAAGAACTGTCCAAAAATGATGCGTCTACGCCCACGGAGGCGTGGCAAATCGGAAAAGAAGTTTGTTGTGGCCAACTGGCAGGAAGCATTTTAACATAAATATAAGATTAATGAATTAAAAAAATTAAATTGATAAGTTTTTGATTAAGAAACAAAAAATTTCCAGCGGGATTTGAGCCCAGGTCATTTAAAAATAAAACAAGTAAGAAGGCTCTAGTCGAGACGGCTCGACTACGAGATCCCCTGAACCCTGCAAAAAAGTGATACTCTTCTTCTTTACGCACTTATGACCGCGTGCTCTGCTTACTGCGCAGTTGCTGCCGTGGCTTGGGGGTGGGTTAAGCTATACTTTGGACGCTTATAACTCCATTTCTAGATGGACGATCTTCATGAAACTTTCGGAATATATTAAGAGTATCTAAATCTATCTATGTGCCAAATTGCAAGTCTCTAGTATTTGAAATGCGTTTTTTTCAAATTGGGGGCGGAGGGGGCGTGGCATCCAAAATCTGTAAATTACATAATCTGCGTATCCATAATATCTATCTAAATAAACAAATTTGAAGTCTCTAGCTGAAACAGTGTAGAAGTTATGCCCAAAAAACCTAAAAAATGGAAACGAATTTTCGATCTTTTATCGATAATTTGGAAATGGGATGAGTTATCGAAAAAAAACAAAATAAACTCGTACTGCGTAGCTAACATACGCATGTTCATGTGAAATTTCAGCTCTCTAGCTTTTGTAGCTTCCGAAATCTCGACGTTCATACGGACGGACGGACGGACGGACGGACGGACGGACAGACGGACGGACAGACGGACAGGGCTCAATCAACTTATTTTTTTATGCTGATCAAGAATATATATACTTTATGGGGTCTGCGACTTCTCCTTCTGCCTGTTACATACATTTTCACAAAACCATTATACCCTGAATTCCCATTTTCAATGGGTTCAGGGTATAATTAAACTCACCATTCAATCGCAATTTTTAGAATACTATAGCATGCAGCCTTTTGTATGTAAGCATAGAAAATCGTTTGTTGCTTACCATGTACGTTTGCTAATTGCTGAAATATTTTGTTTTATTAATAGTTTATTAAGTAAATAAACGGCACCTACGGGAACAGGGTCTCTCGCAGTTAGTTGCGCCTAACTGCAACGTTCTTACTTGTTGGAATATATTTGGTGTGATTTTAGCCCATTCTTCATGTAACGCAGTTTTTAAGCAAACATTTTTGAAGATCTGTTATTTTTATCCAAAATAGGCCATACCTTTAAATGGCATTCATGTCTGAGGATTGAGTGGTGGTTTCATAACGTGTGGACAGTTCCATATCAATTATATTGCCTCCATATGTTTCGGGTCCCTATCTTGGTAGAATCAATGACCGTATGATCAATTTCTGAGTACTTTTTTATCAAAATAGACTTTAAATATGTCGAAATAGTTAGTTTTGCCCACTGTCATATCCAAAAATTTCAAGTTCCGACAGCACTGCAGACATACAGACTCAAACCATATAATTGTCATCGCCATGTTATGTGCAGCCTTTTTGCTTTCAGTTCAGTATTCAATATAAGCCCAACACTTAAAGGTGCATCAGATTAATCATTCAATACAGATAAGACAACAAGCACATTTTTTATGTAACACACAACTTCATATGTACCCGAGCCACTTATTATACCCTGAACCCATTGAAAATGGGAAATCAGGCAGAAGGAGGCGTAGGAGACCCCATAAAGTATATATATTCTTGATCAGGGTGACGAGAAAAGTTGATCTAGCCCTGTCCGTCTGTCCGTCCGTCCGTCTGTCCGTCTGTCCGTCCGTCCGTCCGTATGAACGTCGAGATTTCGGAAACTACAAAAGCTAGAGAGCTGAACATGAACACTCGTATGTTAGTTACGCAGTACGAGTTTATTTTGGTTTCTCGATAACTCATCGCATTTCCAAATTATTGATAAAAACAAGTAAGAAGGCTCTAGTCGAGGCGGCTCGACTACGAGATCCCCTGAACCCTGCAAAAAAGTGATACTCTTCTTCTTTACGTACTTATGAGCGCACGCTCTGCTAACCGCGCAGTTGCTGTCGTGGCTTGGGGGTGGGTTGGGCTGAACTTTGGACGCTCATAACTCCATTTCTAGATGGACTATCTTTATGAAATTTTTAAAGTAGATTAAGAGTATCTAAATCTATCTATATGCCAAATTGCAAGTCTCTAGTATTTGAAATGCGTTTTTTTCAAATTGGGGGCGAAGGGGGCGTGGCATCCAAAATCTGTAAACTACATAATCTGCGTATCCATAATATCTATCTAAATAAATAAATTTGAAGTCTCTAGCTGAAACAGTGTAGAAGTTATGCCCAAAAAGCCTAAAAAATGGAAACGAATTTTTTATCGATAATTTGGAAATGGGATGAGTTATCGAAAAAACAAAATAAACTCGTACTGCGTAGCTAACATATGCATGTTCATGTGAAATTTCAGCTCTTTAGCTTTTGTAGTTTCCGAAATCTCGACGTTCATACGGACGGACAGACGGACGGACGGACAGACGGACAGACGGACGGACGGACAGACGGACGGACAGACGGACAGGGCTCAATCAACTTATTTTTTTCTGCTGATCAAGAATATATATACTTTATGGGGTCTGCGACGTCTCCTTCTGCCTGTTACATACATTTAACAAAACCATTATACCCTGATTTCCCATTTTCAATGGGTTCAGGGTATAAAAAAATCGAAAATTCGTTTACATTTTCAAGGGCATACCTTCTACATCGTTTAAACTAGAGACTTCCAATTTGTATACTTTGATAGATATTATAGATACGCAGATTATGTAACTTTCAGATTTTAGATGCCACGCCCCCTTCGCCCCCAATTTAAAAAAGCGCATTTCAAATATTAGAGACTTGCGATTTGGCACATAGATAGATTTAGATACTCTTAATATACTTTAAAATTTTCATAAAGATAGTCCATCTAGAAATGGAGTTATGAGCGTCCAAAGTTCAGCCCAACCCGCCCCCAAGCCACGGCAACAACTGCGCGGTTAGCAGAGTGCGCGCTCATAAGTGCGGAAAGAAGAAGAGTACTTGTTTTTACTTGTTTTTATGTTCGGGAAACGAAAATATGGCATATCATAATCATTATCCTTCGAGCGCGCGGCCGAGACGGACGGTTCTTGATCAAAATTCCCATACGTCTAGTTTACAATTTTTATCGCTCATAAATATTTTCAAACAAGTAAGAAGGCTCTAGTCGAGACGGCTCGACTACGAGATACCCTGAACCCTGCAAAAAAGTGATACTCTTCTTCTTGTAACTCAATTTTTAGATGGATGATCCTTACGAAATTTTCAGAGTAGATTAAAAGTATCTAAATATATCTATTTGCCAAATTGCAAGTCTCTAGTACTTGAAATGAATTGGGGGCAAATGGAGCGTGGCATCCAAAATCTGAAAATCACAAAATCTGCATATCTATCATATCTATCTAAATATATAAAAATAATATAAGTCTCTAGCTAAAACGATGTAGAAGTTATGCCCAAAAAACCTTAAAAATGGAAACGATTTTTTATCGATAATTTGGAAATGGGATGAGTTATCGAAAAAACAAAACAAACTCGTACTGCGTAACTAACATACGAGTATTCATGTTAAGTTTCAGCTCTCTAGCTTTTGTAGTTTCCGAAATCTCGACGTTCATACGGACGGACGGACGGACAGGGCTAGATCAACTTTTTTTTTTATGCTGATCAAGAATTTATATACTGTATGGGGTCTGCGATGTCTCCTTTTTCCTGTTACATACATTTTCACAAAACCATACGGACGAGCGTTATGTTTTTATACCCTGAACCCATTGAAAATGGGAATTCAGGATATAAAAACATAACGCTCCTCCGTATCATTGAAAATTTTGTCTGGAGCATTTCCATTATGCGTTCTATTTTCGCGGAAAAATTACGCTTTAGAGTGCGGAATCACAATGTCCAACCAGTTTTGACACGCCAGTAACCATTCTAAATTTCGGAAACTATAAAAGCTAGAGAGCTGAAATTCTACGAGTAGTATGTTAGTTAAATAGTACATGTTTATTTGTGGTCTTTTTTTCGGTAGCTAATTCCATTTTCAAATTATAGATAAACAAGTAAGAAAACTCTAGTCGAGAGTGCTCGACTAGATAATACCCTGAACCCAATTTTAATAAAATAAAATAATAATCTGTACTGTGGTTTGGTTTTTTTGTAATTATCTTGAAAATGCATCAATTTTAGTGCTGAAAATGGCAAAAAACTTCTTTATTTTGACAAATAGTTAAAATTATTGCTCTTGATTAGTACTAAAATTAATCCGTTTTCAAGATAATTACAAAAAACCAGTGTCGAACGTGACAAAAAGTTGATTTCTGGAGAATTACCCATATGGATAAATCAGAAAGTATACATAAGAATGTATGCGTGTAACGTTCAAAATGTACATATGTACATGTATATATACATTGCGTTGCCAAAAAAAAAAAAAAAAAATAATAATAGATGGCGCTTATATTAGTTGAAATTCGAAAATTTTTATATTATTAAATATCATTAAAAATTGACCCAACAAATAGACGTTCTTCGATTAACACGCATCACCTTAATTAACACAGACACTTCATAATTGTAAAAGAAATATATCAAAGCCATTCAAAGCTGCAATAGCCATAATTAATATGTTCACTGCTAAAGCGCCATCTAGCAAGTTTAAATTCTTAGACCATGCAAGGCTAGTTTTGAATGTACATGTGTGCATACATACATATATAGGAAAACCGCAGATGTCACGTGCTCTTGTTATTTGGGCAAACTTTCTGTTCATTATTTGCTGTTGACTTAACGGAATAAAATATAATTGAAACAAAAACACTTTCAGAAATGATGCTATTAAATATTTGAAATTTTTGAAAAAAAAAAAACGCACTTATTCACAATTAGTTAAACTACCAACTGACTTTCAAAGGTATCAAATACAAAAGAATAAAAAAATAAAGAATTGCTCAGGCGGGACTAGAACCTGCGACACCCTAACATTCGTTGCATCTGCCTAGCCATCTACACCACGGCTCACTTGAACGGCAGAGTAGCGAAAACGAATGAAATTAGCCATATACGAAAAAAAAAAACTAAAGCAGTGGCTGAAAATACAAATACAATTCAAAGACAATGCTAACGCAATTCAAAAACAATTGTGATTCTTAGAATATACACGCATAGCAACATAGAAAGCGGCCCAAGATTTTTTGTGTGTATATGTGCACACGCATACGAAAATTGATTTGCCTTGCTCAACGTTGCTTGCATTTCCATTGTTATTTTAATTGTTTTAAAATTTTAAAAATATATAATGGAATGTAATGAGAGTTTCAGCATATGATCTACATATTCTATTTAACATTTAAGGTTTTTTTTAGAAATCATAACTCTTTTACAATTACCTTTACATGCACATATATGTACACAATATGTACACAAATATGTACATATGTAAATACATGTATGTATGTACGATTGCAGCCACACGCTGATCTACGCTTGCACACATATACATACATACATATACATACATACATATGTATATATGTATGTACATATGTGCGCCCGCAATGCGTCTTGCTGTGTCGCTGCCTTGCTTGCTGCGCCACATGGGTTTTGATGAGAAAACTTTATAGACTAATAATTCTGTTTCTAGATGGACAATCGTATTGATATCTTCAGATTAAGATTATGATATTCATATCTATATGCCAAACCAAACTGTGAAATGCATTTTTTACACATTTGGGTGTGAGGGGGCGAATTGGGGACCGGAATCCAAAATCTGACAAAAACCGAAATTGTATTAAATTTGTATCAATATATATGCAGAAGACTTGGAGACTCTAACTCTAAAGATGAATTAGCTAGAATCTTATAACTGGTTCCCGATAAATTAATTTATCGATAACTTTGCAAATATACAAGTTATCGAATTCCTGAAACAAACTCGTACTGCGCGCGCAATATACGGACCTAACACAAAAAGAATGAACTCTCTAGCTTTTGTATCTTCGGAAATCGACGCGTTCAAACATACGGACGGACAGACAGACAGACGGACATGGCTATATCAACTTTTCTCGTCACCCTGATCAAGAATATATATACTTTATGGGGTCTGCCACGCCTCCTTCTGCCTGTTACATACTTTTAACAAAACCATTATACCCTGATTTCCCATTTTCAATGGGTTCAGGGTATAAAAATGGAAAATTCGTTTACTCTTTTTTTTTACGTTTTTTGAGCATACCTTCTATACCGTTTGAACTAGAGACTTAAATATGGAATTCTAAAAACACATTTCATATACTAGGTACTTGCAATTTGGCAAATAGACACATTTGCATGCTGATCATGAAAATCGTCCATCTTGGAGTAATAAACCTCCTAAGTATAGCCCAACTCACCCCCAAGCAACGGCAGCAACTGCGCTGTTAGCAGAGCGCGCGCTTATACATTCGTAAAGAAGAAAAGTATTAGTTTTTTTTTCAGGGCTCAGGGTATACCGTAGTCAAGTAGTCTGGACTAGAGCCTTCTTACTTTTTTATACCCTGAGCCCATTGAAAATGGTAAATCAGGGTATATTGGTTTTGTTAAAAGTATGTAACAGGCGGAAGAGGCGTGGCAGACCCCATAAAGTATATATATTCATTATTATTATATATTATTCAGGGTGACGAGAAAAGTTGATATAGCCATGTCCGTTTGTCCGTCTATCCATCTGTCCGTCCGTCCGTCTGTCCGTCTGTCCGTATGTTTGAACGCGTCGATTTCCGAAGATACAAAAGTTAGAGAGTTCATTCTTTTTGTGTTAGGTTCGTATATTGCACGCGCAGTACGAGTTTGTTTCAGAAATACGACAACTTTTATATTTCCAAAGTTATCGATAAAACACTATCGCTAACCAGTTATAAAATGATATCTTATTCATCTTTAGAGTTAGAGTCTCCAAGTCTTCTGCAATATATAGATACTAATTTAATACAATTTCTGTTAGATTTTGGATTCCGGTCCCCAATTCGCCCCCACATCCCCAAATGTGTAAAAAATACATTTGAAATACTAGAGACATGCAGTATGGCTTAGCATATAGATATGAATATCATATTCATAATCTGAAGAGATGAATACGATTGTCCGTCTAGAAACAGAATTATTAATCAATAAAGTTTTTGCAGCAAAACACATGTGGCGCAGCAAGCAAGGCAGAGAGACAGCAAGACGCTTGTAATGCTCACAGACATACATACATGCCTACAAGTGTAGATCAGCGTGTGTGTGTGCTCGTGTTTTTGCATGTATAGTTTACGCGTGGAGAATCGAAACGAAGCATTCTTCGAATATTATTCGTTCGAAGAAGGGCTCAGTGGATTTCGTAGCCGAGCAGTCTCGACTACAGCTTTCTTACTTGTTTACAAGTAAAGACATTACACTACACACTGGTGTATATGTACATTTTGTTGATCTTTTTTTTTTTTATATCCTGAGCCCATCGAAAATAGAAATTTGGATTTCGTAAAAATGTATGTAAAAAGCAGAGGGAGGAGTGGCTGACCTTATTTATATTCTTGATCAGCGGGAATAAGCAAGTCGATATAGCCCTGTCCGTTTGTCCGTCCGTATGAACGTCGAGATTTCGGAAAGTACAAACGCTAGAGAGATGAAATTTTACATGAATACTCGTGTATTACATACGCAATACAAGACGTTTTTACGCGTAAGTCTTACATACTGCAAGTCCCTACTATTTGAAATATATTTTGTTATACCCTGAACCCATTGCAGTTGGGAAATCCGGGTATGATGATTTTGTTAAATGTATGTAACAGCCGTAAGCAGCAGCTGCGTTGGTCGCTGCAACTAAACGATGACGGCTTCAGATAACCCGCAGGTTACCGAGTAATTTTAAGAGATATACATATTTCTGACATGTTCATGCTTGAATAGCCAAAGAGTTCATATTTTTAACATATACTGGCAGCTCGAAAAATTTTTTATCTAGAAAAGTAAGCCTCCAAATATTAAAGTTACGTTACTCTCGGCTCCTTCTGAGTACTGGCCAAAAACTACGTGTATATAAGAATTAAAAGCTTCCTGTTCGAATACACGTGACTATGATGGTGTTTAGTTCAGTATTAACTTTATTCTTCTGAGTCCGGGTTTTTTATACCTAGACTCATGCGTAATTTCATCCCTTAAATCTAGTGTACATAGAGAGAGTGTGCTGAGATTGTAAGTCTCGGCATTGGTCTATTGCTTATCTTAGTCTACAGCTGAGTTTATAAGGCTCAGCGTACGTATATCTTATCGCTAAGTGATAGGGTCAGGGTTATGTTTATTTATAGTCCACACATGTGGCCCTTTTGGTTATATGTTACACTACCTGCTAGTTGTGAGTGCGTATGATATGTATATGCTTATATTTTGTATGTTCATGCATGAACAATATATGTATATGCTTATGTTATGTATATTTGGTATGTTCATGCCTGAACATTCTGCGGGGGGGGCAGAGAATGAGACAACCAGCCACTGCTGTCTCTGGTTACTTTTCTTGATTATGTAGAGGACGAGTATGATTACTATAATTTTTGGCGGTGCAAGTCCCTTATGCTTTGCTGTACTTTTTGTAGCTCCAATGAATTGTTTACCAAGATATGATCAAGTGGTGTCGGAACCCAAATGATTTTGTGATCGACGACTTTGAAGATAACTGGGTATCTTTGCGCTGGTGGTGGTTCCCATGCCAAGTATAGTTGAGCCTCTTTAAAATGTGTACGCTCTTTATTGATGACGTTAATTTTTGCATCTGCTGAAACGGTGATCTCTTGCGGCACTGATTCCGATGCCGATGCCAAAATCTCTAGATGGAAGCTATGACCACTTTCATGATGATGCTGTCGTGGAGCAGCTATTGAATCGGTTGTAGTGGATTTGGGAGTCTCTTTCGGTATAGTACTGTTGCTGCTATACCCGGTGAAGTTCTCGCCCGATGTAGCTATGGTGTTTGCAGCCTCCGTCTCCGAAGTAGTTGCCAGATTTAATTGCTCTGCAGTGAACTCAAAAGAAGAATTTGGGTTAATATTATAATTTTTACCGTCAGTTAGATTTGCACACGCAGTCGCAGTTTCCGTGGAAGTTTTATCATCTGCCGTGCTGCTAACAATGACGGATATCGGTTGACTTATCTTCAGCGGTACTCAACGTTGATGTCGATGTTGAAGATGTGGCAACACTCTCGCATCCATCCTTTATAACCTCAGACTCTAGAGGTTGATCCTTTCTTTGATTTGGTAGTGAATAGACTTCACTTACATTTGTTTTGCGTGTTATATTTCCTCCCATGTGGAGGCCTTCCAGCGGGGAGAAAACAATTGCATCCAAAGCAGCCTGATATGCTAGCTTCTGATCAGCGGTGACGTTGTCATTAGAAACGGAGGTGCTCACGAACTTGTGGATACTGCCTTCATCGTTGTTCTTCGGCAGTTCTGTGTCCACTGGCTTTTTAACGGTATAGCGTTTGTAGCGTTTACATAAGTAGTCCCACGCTCCATTGTAGTTAGCCGATTCAAATGTGAAATGGCTTATGACCTTTTGGCCGTCTCCTCTGAGGTATAATTTTAAATACATCAGCTTAGTCTTGTCGCTGATATCCTTCCTGTTATGGATTATGTTGGAGAACCGCTCGAAGAACGTGGGCCACGCCTTCGGATTTCCATTAAAGTGAGGAAGTGTCGGTCTCGGTGGCTTTGGAACGTCTTTTTTATCGTCCAAATCCTTTATTTTTCTGTCAAGTCTTCTTGACAGTACGTAGACTTCTTCTTCGAATGCGTCCATGCCCTCGATTTCGTCGGTAGGTTTATTATATTTCACCTCCAAATCTGTAAGCGTTGACTGGACTTTCTTCCACAGGAACTTTAGCTTGTCTCTATAGCTAAAGATTTCTTCCTGATTGCTGAGCTCTAGCTTGCACTTCTTCAATGTGCAGCTTTAATCTAAGTGCTCTTTTATCCACAAGGTTTACCAGTATATCCATAGGGTCCGAACGTTTTAGTTGAAACATTACTATTTTGGATGTTTCCGTTCGCTTTTCCCCGTTTATGGCGTGGTGAGCACTTTTGACATTCAGTGACTCTAAATAGGTCCTGATATTTGCCATTATGCTATCATATATTTTCTCTATAAAATATTGACGATTGACGACACCCAGTTGTTGTTTGTTTCTTTGGCTTTACACTTTGGAGGTTTTTTTGTTTTGATCACCTGGGTGATCGTGCTGTGCCTCTACTCACAGCTTGTGTTGTTAAGCCAAAGAACAATTTTTAGCACTAGCACTTTACTTAGTACTAATCACTAACACTTAGTAACAACCTTGTGGTCTGGATCGATGCACCATGAATTTATATTATCAGGGCACACTTTACTCAGGTTTGTAGGACCGTGAGTAAGTGATCCGGCTCGAAGGACCATGTGCGAATACACGTGCCTATGATGGTGTTTAGTTCAGTATTAACTTTATTTTTCTGAGTCCGGGTTTTTTTTACCAAGACTCATGCGTAATTTCATCCCTTAAATCTAGTGTACATAGTGCTGAGATTGTAAGTCTCAGCATTGGTCTATTGCTTATCTTAGTCTACAGCTCAGTTTGTAAGGCTCAGCGTACGTATATCTTATCGTGTGTAAGTGATAGGGTCAGGGTTATGTTTATTAATAGTCCACACATGTGGCCCTTTTTGGTTATATGTTACACTACCTGCTAGTTGTGAGTGCGTATGATATGTATATGCTTATATTTTGTATGTTCATGCATGAACAATATATGTATATGCTTATGTTATGTATATTTGGTATGTTCATGCCTGAACACTTCCTAACTGAGCAAACTTATATAATTGTGAATTAAAATATGTTATTGAGTCTCAAATATTCATAATATGCTATTATCTAGTAATTAGCTGAAATTAAACTTTAACTTTCATTAATATAAAAGAGCGTTCCGATATAAAAAAAAAGACTTTTCTGAATGAGCAGATTGACTATTTCCACTAACCATGTTGAACAAACATTTTCCTCGCACCACAATATGCGCGTAGATATCGCCGGCAGACACTCTTTCGTTTTGAATTCTAATACAGCGGCTTCAATAAAAAAATGTTTTTTGCGTATAATTCATACGTACAAGTGACAAGTTAAAAAGAATGTTAATAAACAAATTAAGGCAACTGGCTTCTGAGTTTTTATACATACTTCGCACGCATATGTCAAATACAGCGTACATGTTAGAGAGTTAAATGAAAATAACTCAACATTTGTCGAATCCAAAAATGGAATTATTTATTTCTTAAAATCCTAGTGCTTATATACCTTTAAAATACTTCCAGGCACTGGAAGACTACAATTAATTCCATGCACATAAGTGCACTTATGTTTGTCAAGTATATCTTTTCGATCGCTAAGCCGTTGTCACGTCTCACGTTACATTTTTATTACTCGCTGCGTTTGACGCTGCAGCTAAGGGATGACATGTTTATTACTTGGCTTCAGATAACGCGCAGGTTTTCGACTATTGAATATTTTTAATATATTTGTTTATGTGACATGTTCATACTTGAACAAAGTACGAGCGAGAGTTTATAGGTGCAATCGGTGTTTGACAGCGTAAAATAGCTACAAGCCAAAGTTGACTCGAATGCGCTTGTCGATCACAGAGACAGCACCACCACCAGCCAGGAAATTCTATAAGAACTTAACTTTGCTGAGATGGGCAGTGATTTCTATGACTTAATAATGGTCATGCAGTCAACAGTAATATCCAAAGTCGTATTGCTCAAGTGGCCTACGTTTAGTATATATATATATATAAATATGTTCCTCCGTTAGAGGAAGACCAAGTCAATTTCCAGCAGACTGACCACTGATGCCTGCACATTTCTTAACGGTGGTCCTAACCTCACAATGCTCAATATTATTCACAGCAACATACATTGTTCTCATAATGGATACAAATCTTCCACCACTTAACACTCAACTGAAGCTAGCGAGATAATAAGAGCTACAAACAATCTGTGCCTACTGGTCCTTAAAGATTCTGTTTAATACTAAGTTTTCAACTGGTTGAGAATGTTGGGCACGAATATTCTGTAGTTTTCAGATTTTAAATGCCACGCCCCCGTCGTCCCCAATTAGAAAAAAAGACATTTTAAATACTAGAGACTTGCA
This sequence comes from Drosophila koepferae, assembly GCA_030914345.1. Lineage (NCBI taxonomy): Eukaryota > Metazoa > Arthropoda > Insecta > Diptera > Drosophilidae > Drosophila > Drosophila koepferae. The sequence continues at coordinate 66,917 of JAUESR010000020.1, forward strand.
ATTGATCAAATAGACGCATTTGGATGCTGTTAAAATATTCCGAAAGATAATCAGTCTAGAAATGGAGTTATAAGCGTCCAAACTATAGCGCAACTCACTCTAAGTCACGGCAGTAACTGCGCGGTTAGCAGAACACGGGCTTATATGTGCCTAAAGAAGAAGCGTATTAGTTTTATTACAGGGTTCATGGTATCTCGTAGTCGAGCAGTCTCGACTAGACCTTCTTATTTTATATAGTATAATTTAGTTAATAACTAGTTATGTGTCGTCAACATAATCAACTACTATTATTATCCGTTATTATTTTTCGTTTCCTAACACACAGAAACTTATGTCATCGAAAAAATAGATGTGAATACATTATTGACTCAAAGCTGTTCTATAAAACTTATTGAATACTTGATAATCATAAGTTCTTTAATATGTACAATAAATCTTTTTGGAGCTATTTACTTCTCCTTTTGTACAACTTATCCAAAACCGCTTGTTTGGAATGTAGTATAACCGGAAGTACTTTAGAAAGTGAAAAAACTTCAAATCGACGCAACATAAATTATCAGCAGGAAGCGAATGGGAAATTACTTCTACGAACATCTTCCATGCCTATAACATCAACTCCGGCACCGTCTGGTCCTTTGCAAATGATGCATGTCGTAACTTCATTGTCTAATACAGGAAGTGGAGAAACTGTTCTATATAGTGATCAACAACATCATAGAAGTTCGTATAACCTCCTTAGCGAAGCTATGTCTCAGGCGGTTAGCAACGAGTACAGTAAGTTTATTCATAAATTTAAATTTATAAGGATTTTTATACTAAGTATCATACAAAATTATTTATTTTTATACCCTGAACTCATTGAAAATGGGAATGCTGAGTATAATAGTTGTGCAAAATGTATGTAACAGGTAGAAGGAGTGGCAGACTTCTTAAAGTATATATAATCACCCATTAAGTATATATGATTATGATCAGGACGACGAACTGAGTCGATTTATCCCTGTCCGGCTGTCCGTATGTATGAATGCGTCAATCTCAATTCAGTTCAGAAAATCAATACTTATTCAGAGTTATCGTTAAAACCGTTTATCAAGTATATGTTTAAAAATTATATCTCGTACATCTTTAGAGTTAGAGTCTCAAAGTCTTTTGAATATCTAGATATTTACTTAACACAATTTTTATTTTCATTAGATTTTAAATTCATCTCATCCCAACCGATACTTATGTGAGATTGCGTATATAATATTGTGTATGTACTTGAAATATATCATTTCTTCGAAGGGTCGAGCAGTCTTGACTAGAGCGTTCTTACTTGTTATACCCTGAACTCATTGAAAATGGATTGTTAAAAAATATTTTTGGCGAAGGGGGCGTGGCATTTCATCTACCTAAATATATAATTTAAGTTCTCTTGCTCAATCGGTATACAAGCTACAACAAACAAGTCTAAGAAACTTTTTATTCTAATCAATAATAAGGAAATGAGATGAGTTATAAAAAAAAAATAAAATAAACTCGCATAGTGCGTCCAGCTCTTCAGCTTTTGTGTTCATACGGACGGACAAGGGGTCTGTGACATACATTTTATACAAAACCATTATACCATGAATTCCCATTTACATTTAAAGGGTATAATAAGGACGGCACACCGGATTTACGCTTCAAATTTATAAATGAATAAAATTGTTTCGGATTACTTACAAACGCCATTTGTCAGTATAATACCATTCTCATAACACCGGGAATTTCGAAGATTAAAATTTAACGTAGCAATGGAATAAATAGATCAGCGATTTCGATTTGAAGGTAAAGGACTTAAAATGACAGGTTTATTAATAATTAATAAAATATCTTATATGGGATGGGGGTCCTCTGGTATATAAAAAGAAGTTGATCTTGAGCCATTTAGATCCATTCAGCGATTCAGATGATTAGAAATAGAGTTCATCTGAGACATATTAAGACTCTACAGCATCTACGTATCAAACGAACAAGTCTATGAATAGCGAAATTACATCAGAGAATCTATTATGAACATTATAAAAAGCACGGTTTAGTGAAAGCAAAAATATCAAATCGAGAACTGACACAAGTCTTAATTTAGAAATAAAGCCTAGCACAGTTTTAGTTTATTAGGGGCAGCTGCTAAAAGATTTTTATACCTTGAACCCATTGAAAATGGGAATTCATGGTATAATAGGTTTGTGAAAATATATGTAACAGGCAGAAGGAGACGTCCCTGCTGATCTCATAAAGTACATACATATATTCTTGATCAGCGCAAAAAAATAAGTTGATATAGCCATGTCCATCATGCAAAATTTTTTCGGGTTTCCACGCCTCTGTGGGCGTATATATAACTTTCCTTTCAATCTTAATCTTAATCATAACATTAACTCACACGCCAAATAACAGTGTTCTAGCTTTAAACTTGCAGAAGATACGATTTTCCCGATTTGTCACGCCCCCAATGGGCGTAGATATATGCGCCTTATATTTTTTAACTTGGGTTCTTTCCAAATTGGAGCTCTCTAGCTCGTTAACTAATATGATAACTAGCATACGGTCACATGCATTTTCCGATTTGCCACGCCCCAGGTGGGCGGATCGGGAAAATTTTTACAATTTATACTTCGGGAGCATGGAGGTTCAAATTTCAAGTCTCCAGCTTTAATAGCGCCGAAAAATATTGCGGACAGATGGACGGTCTTTATTAAGATTTTACGCCCATTTCGCCCCGATTTGAACATCGCATTTCAAATACTAGAGACTTGCACTTTGCCATATAGATATGTTTGAATGCTATTATTATTATAAGTTTCATGAAGGTCGTCCGTGTAGAAAAAAGTAAAAGTAGGTAGACTTGAATATCAAAATCATCAAAATTATCACTTCAACCTCTCAAGAGACAAGACGTGCTGCATCAAAACCCCGTTACGCAAACGCATTAGCAAAAAACTATCAGCAAACGCGCGACAAACGAATATCAAACCGAAACTGAAAAATCAAAACAAAAAAAACCAAAAACAAACACACGCTGCAAACAGTAACACCGGGCTTAGCCCAACAACAACAACCATGCACGAACCGCCGGACATAAGCAAATATAAGAACACACAGCTCAGAGCACATCTCTCATTGTCTTAAAATGAAACGATAATGAATCATTTGAAAAAGTATCACCGATCGTAATAAAAAAAACCATAGACTATGCCTGAGTAGGAGAAGTAGAAACATGCAAAAAAAAACAAGAGACGGCTCCCTACTTATTAAAACCAAAAACAATTTACAAGCTACAAAGCTACTCACACACACCAAAATTACAAAACCGGACTCATAATAATCACTTTCGCAACACATAAACTGCCCGAAACAATTAAAATTGGCTACGAATCTGTACGCATGCGACCCTATATCCCCCTCCCATTGCGATGCGAAAACTGTCTCCGCTTTGGACACCCTGCAACCACCTGCAAAAGTACGGAAACATGCAAAAACTGTTCAGAAAACAAACACACTACCGAAGGAGAACTATGCAATAATCCACAAAGATGCCTGAATTGTAAGAACAATCCAGAAATCGACCATCAACACAGTCCACTTGATCGCAAGTGCCCTACATTCTTAAAACAGCAAGAGTTGACAGCCATTAAAACAACTGAAAAAGTAGATCACAAAACTGCAGTCCATATATACCACAAAAGGCATATCCAACAAAATACATATGCTAAAACACTGGCACAGCCAGCACCACACACAACAACAACACACACAACAATAACATACACACCAACCACTACAGCACCCAAGACCCAATACACGCACACACCAACCAACATAACGCAACAACTAAGAAACTCTCCACCTAGCACAGCGACAACACAATCAACCACAGGCCGATCAACAGAAACAACACCCAAACTACATCCAAAAACACATCAACGACATCAAACCATAATAGAAGACATGGAAACTGAAGCCATCACAATCCAATGAAGATCTTAAACTTAGAATATTTACTAAAGATAAGTCTAGCACGCTAACTACTAACTTTAAGCCCTCCAAAACATAAACTAAACTCCCAAATAAAAACCAACACACAACCAACAGCAAATCCATAAAAAAAAAAAAAAAAAAAAAAAAAAAACTAAAACAAAACACAAAACAAAACAAAACTAATATCTTAAACTAAGCAATACTAAAAATAATACAATGGAACATAAAAGGATACACAAACAACTACAACGAACTCCTAACTATTATAAAACAATCCTCACCACAAATCATATGTCTCCAAGAGGCACACTATTACAACAAAAACATCTCCATTCCCATCCCCATAAACTTCCAAATCTACACAAATACAGCCTCCAATCAATTTGGTGGCGTAGCGATATTAGTCCACAAGTCCATAGAACACAAACAATTAAGCCAACCTACACAATTAGAAACACTTGCAATAGAAATCTTATCAAAAAGAAAAATCAACATTTTTTCAGCATATATCCCACCCAACAAAGCTTTCACACCTAAAAACCTAAGCGACCACTTTGAGACAAATAACACAAACACCAACCAAATTATCCTAGGCGACTTTAACTGTAGACACCATAGCTGGGGTTCACCTCAGGACAAAAGGAGAGGCAGAATTTTAGCAAAATTTGTCCATAACGCTAGCCTCACCATACTTAATGACGGCTCCCCAACACACTTTTCCACACACAATACATTCACCCACATAGACATTTCCTTATGCTCGCCCCAATTCACCCCCTTCACAAACTGGAAAATAATCGACGACCTTCAGGGAAGCGATCACTTTCCAATCCTAATCTCCTTGTTCCCTCAAACACAAACAACAAACTTTTCCCGTCCCATTTTCAAAATAAAAGAAGCCGACTGGCCACTCTTCACAAAATTAACCAACGAAATAAACGAACTCATTCCAATAAGCAATAACATCAATAAAGAGGCTGCAATAATTAACAAAATAATCCTACAAGCCGCACATCACAGCATACCACAAACAGCCCCACACCACAACAACAAAAACACCCGCTGGTGGAATAAGACGCTGAATGAACTTACAACGAATAAATTTAAAACATGGCAAAACTTTAAACACAACAACACCACTAACAATCTTATAAGCTACAAGCGTGCAAATGCTCTCTTCCGAAGAGAGCTAAAAAAATAAAAAAAACAAGCACTAACAGATTTCACCTCTGCAATAGAACCCAATACCCGCTCAGACAAAATCTGGGCAAACATCCGACGTCTCTGCGGACTTAACCCAAGCAAAAATATACACTGCATCACAGACACAACCAACAATTTGCCCACGACAGACACAGCCCACATAGCTCATCTCTTTGCGCAACACTGGTCAGACCAATCCGAAGATAAAAACTTCAGCCAGACATACACTACGAATAAATACGCAGACAAATTAGTTGACCACGTACCCAGCTCGACAGCACAAGCAATCGAATCTCCCATCAGCCAAATTGAGTGGCTATCAGCACTACACTCCCTTAAAGGAAAAACACCTGGTCTTAACCGAATATCCTACCCAATGATTAAAAACACCTCCCACACACTGAAAAATAGAATAACCAAATTAACCAACACAATATTTAATAGCTTCATCCCCCAATCATACAAAACCAGCTTAGTGATTCCTGTCCTTAAGCTCAACACAAATAAAACACTACTCAATAGCTACAGACCAATTTCCCTCAATTGTTGTTTAGCCAAAACTCTGGAAAAAATTATTGCGAAGCGCCTATGGTGGTTCGCAACGGAAAACAACATCATCCATCCCAACCAAACAGGTTTCAAGCGCGGAAAATCGGTTTCAGATGGTCTACTCTATGCCGATCACCTGATAACCAGATCGCTAAAAAACAAAAAGCACACCTCCATCATTGCCCTTGACTTCTCAAAGGTCTTCGATAGAGTTGGCGTGCACTCAATAGTTGAGGAATTAAAATGGAAAGTCGGCCCAAAAATTCTCAATTTCATAAAAAATTTCATGTCCAACCATAAAATAAAAATAAAAATAAAAAAAACAATAAGCTCCCCATATCCACTACACAATGGCATCCAATATCCGTTTTCCTCTTCCTTATAGCATACAACAAACTCTCCAACATCATATCCCTACAAAAAGAAATACATTTCAGCGCCTACGCTGATGACTTTTTTCTAATAATTCCCCTTAATAAACAAAAAAATCAAAAATACAACTCAGACAGTCTATTTCTTAAGATCCACGAGTGGTGCTCACATTCTGGAGCATCACTCTCCATCGAAAAATGCCAACACCTCCACATCTGCCGTAAGCACAATTGCACCTGCACCATTTCCTGCAACAACACCCCCATCCCCTCAGTCCGCAATCTAAAAATCCTAGGACTAACAATAAATAATAAATACAGGTGGGACTCACATATAAAACAAATCCCACCAGCCCTAAATAAAAAACTCAACATAATTAAATGCCTAGCAAGCCCTAAACTCAATTGCAACACACACACCCTTATAAAAGTACCTAAAGCGACAATTATAGCAAAATCAACACTCAATAAACTTAAAACATTATTCAACGCCGCAATCCGCACTGCACTCGGTGCACTACAGTCAACACCTATCCCCAACTTACTCTTCGAAGCAAACATACCCACAATTGAACAAAAAAGAGACTATTTTACAACCAAAACATACAAAACATTACTACACAGCAAAAACTCACAGCTCCACAAACACATTAAACAAAACTGTTACCAAAAAACAAGCAAATTAACTTCAACACAATATCCCCTACCTCCCACTCCCTAACAAAAAAATCACTCCCCAATGGGTTTTCCCCCTTCCCTTATCGACACTTCGCTAAAAAAAAAGGTAACAAAGCAAACACACCACCAACCACATACAGACAACAATTTCTCGAACTCAAAGGCAAATACAAAACTCACACATTCATATATACAGACGGCTTGATGCAAAACAACACAGCCACCTTTGCCATTGCCACAGAATGCAAAATCCTAAAACAATGCATCCTACCCCCGTACTCCTCCATTCTATCAGCTGAAACCATAGCAATCCTTGACGCAATACAATTAGTCCAAAAAAGAACAGGAAATTATATAATCTGTTCCGACTCCCTATCATCTATTAGATCCATTCGTAACGTCACAACAACAACTTATACCCCATTACCATTAGAACCCTCCTCACCAAATCTGCCCCCAAAATAAAAATTCTTTGGATACCCAGTCACTGCGGTATCGAAGGAAATGAACTGGCCGACAACACAGCAAAATCTACACTGCATATGCCCCTCCATTACACCCACAACTTCAATACCACAGACATAAACAAATTCCTCACAAACGGACTAACTCTAAAAATCAAGCGTAACATAGAACTCTGCAACATGGTATCAACAATTAAATACAAATCTAACACACACAACATTATATCTAAAAAACATAAAACAACAAAATGCCACACGCAGCGACCAAACAAAATTAATAAGATTAAGGTTAGGACACACAAAACTTACACAACAACACCACATCAACCCTCACCTCACCCAGCTATGCCCCAACTGCCATACAACAGATTCAAATATTGCACACATCCTCAAAGACTGTCCCGCAACCTCTCTACTTAAAACCCAAATATTCAAAAACGTATGCCCTATATCGATCCTCGCAAATCCAACACCAAAAGACATTCCCAAATTAATAAAGTTCCTCAAAAAATCCAACACCTATTACCTCATATAAAAATAAAAAAAAAAAAAAATATTAAACAAAAATATATATATAAAAAAAAAAAAAAAACAAGAAGGCTCTAGTCGAGACGGCTCGACTACAAGATACACTGAACCCTGCAAAAAAAAAAAAAGTGATACTCTTCTTCTTTATGCACTTATGAGCGCGCGCTCTGCTAACTGCGCAGTTGCTGCCGTGGCTTGGGGGTGGGTTGGGCTGAACTTTGGACGCTTATAACTCCATTTCTATATGAACGATCTTCATTTCAGAGTAGATTAAGAGTATCTAAATGAATCTATTTGCCAAATTGCAAGTCTCTAGTATTTGAAATGCGTTTTTTTTTTTTTAATTGGGGGCGAAGGGGCGTGGCAAATTTTAAGTCTCTAGCTGAAACAGTGTAGAAGTTGTGCCCAAAAAACCTAAAAAATGTAAACGAATTTTTTATCGATAATTTGGAAATGGGATGAGTTATCGAAAAAAACAAAATAAACTCGTACTGCGTAGCTAACATACGAGTGTTCATGTGAAATTTCATCTCTGTAGCTTTTGTAGTTTCCAAAATCTCGACGTTCATACGGACGGACGGACGGACAGGGCTCAATCAACTTATTTTTTAATGTTGATCAAGAATATATATATACACTTTATGGGGTCTGCGACGTCTCCTTCTGCGTGTTACATACATTTTCACAAAATCATTATATCCTGAATTCCCATTTTCAATGGGTTCAGGGTATAAAAAAAATAATAAAAATGTAAAACCTCTAGTCGAAAGCCCCAGTAGCCAGAGCTTTAGCTTTTAGTTAGCTTTAATTTAACATTAATTCTAACTGTTACATAAATAAATAAATATTTGATATTCAACTTTAAAAATATCGATATATCGATATTTTCGATATTTTAAAAAAATGTTTCACATGTTCTGATATGTGAGAATCCGTTATACGATTTCGTGAGTGGCAAACAACGCATTTTATTGCCGAAGTAAGTCGCTCCGAAGACACTACCAGGCGCTGGTTAGTACTGTAGTTAGTTAGTATTGTCACCAAATTATAGGATTGCTTTCCCAAGAAGTTTGTGGCAAACTGCGGTATATCTAGAGTTCCCCCGTTTCCGCATCGTGTACTTGCAAAATTTACCTATTACGGTCATTTTCGAAGCTATCACCTTGGTCATCTAAATTCATATATACTATATGTATCGATATATCGATATCTTGATATATTTTCAACAGCCCTAGTTTTTTAGTTATTAAGAGTTGATATCATGGCATGCCCGTAGATAAAAAGTGCATAATCAATTATTGATATCAGTGTGGATTTTGTTAAATTTAATATTGTATATGTGATGAAGTTCAGCTAGGCATTTAATGATGTGTAGTTTGTTTTATAGGGCTGGTTGGATTTGATTAAATTTGTGCGTCCCATATGTATTTATTGTTTATTGTAAGTCCTAAGCTTTGTATGCGGGTGCCCACGGTTACCCGACAAAAACCCAGCCCATGCCCACCTCTACTTTCGATAGTTAAGCCGTTGTCCAAGTTCATGTTTAATTATACCCTGAGCCCATTGAAAATGCGAAATCAGGGTATAATGGTTTTATTAAAAGTATGTAACAGGCAGAAAGAGGAGTGGCAGACCCCATAAAGTATATGTATTCTTGATCAGGATGACGAGAAAAGTTGATATAGCCATGTCCGTCTGTCCGTCCGTCCGTCCGTCCGTCCGTCTGTCCGTATGTTTGAACGCGTCTATTTTCGAAGATACAAAAGCTAGAGAGTTCATTCTTTTTGTGTTAGGTCCGTATATTGCACGCGCAGTACGAGTTTGTTTCATAAATTCGATAACTTGTATATTGGCAGAGTTATCGATAAACGAATTTATCGGGAACCAGTTATAAGATTCTAGCTAATTCATCTTTAGAGTAAGAGTCTCCAAGTCTTCTGCATATATATATATATATATATATATATATATATATATATATATATATATATATATATATATATATATATATATATATATATATATATATATATATAGATACTAATTTAATACAATTTCTGTTAGATTTTGGATTCCGTAGATAAAAAGTGCATAATCAATTATTGATATCAGTGTGGATTTTGTTACATTTAATATTGTATATGTGATGAAGTTCAGCTTAGAGCTTGCTAGGCATTTAATGATGTGTAGTTTGTTGTATAGGGCTGGTTGGATTTGTTTAAATTTGTGCGTCCCATCTGTATTTATTGTTTATTGTAAGTCCTAAGATTTGTATGCGGGTGCCCACGGTTACCCGACAAAAACCCAGCCCATGTCCACCTCTACTTTCGATAGTTAAGCCGTTGTCCAAGTTCATGTTTAATTATACGCTGAGCCCATTGAAAAGGCGAAATCAGGGTATAATGGTTTTATTAAAAGTATGTAACAGGCAGAAGGAGGAGTGGCAGACCCCATAAAGTATATGTATTCTTGATCAGGACGACGAGAAAAGTTGATATAGCCATGTCCGTCTGTCCGTCCGTCCGTCTGTCCGTATGTTTGAACGCGTCGATTTTCGAAGATACAAAAGCTAGAGAGTTCGATAAACGAATTTATCGGGAACCAGTTATAAGATTCTAGTTAATTCATCTTTAGAGTAAGAGTCTCCAAGTCTTCTGCATATATATATATATATATATATAGATATATAGATACTAATTTAATATAATTTCTGTTAGATTTTGGATTCCGGTCCCCAATTCGCCCCCATATCCCCAAATGTGTAAAAAATGCATTTCAAATACTAGAGACATACAGTTTGGTTTGGCATATAGATATGAATATCATAATCTTAATCTGAACATATCAATACGATTGTCCATCTAGAAACAGAATTATTAGTCTATAAAGTTTTCGCAGCAAAACTTATGTGGCGCAGCAAGCAAGGCAGCGAGACAGCAAGACGCATTACAGGCGTACATACATACATATGTATGTATGTGTGTATACATATGGGTTACAAGCGTAGATCAGCGTGTGGCTGCGATCGTACATATTTGTGCATGTAAAGTGTTATGATTTCTAAAAAAACGTAAAATGTTAAATAGAAAATGTAGATCATATGTTAAATAGAATATGTAGATCATATGCTGAAACTCTCATTACATTCCATTATATATTTTTAAAATTTTGAAACAATTAAAATAACAATGGAAATGTAAGCAACGTTGAGCAATGCAAAACAATTTGCGTATGCGTGTGCACATACATACATATACACACAACAAATCTTGGGCTGTTTTCTATGTTGTCATGCGTGTATATTCTAAGAATAACAATAGTTTTTGAATTGTGTTAGCATTGTCTTTGAATTGTATTTGTATTTTCAGCCACTGCTCTAGTTTTTTATACGAATATGGCGAATTTCATTCGTTTTCGCTACTCTGCCGTTTTCGTGAGCCGTGGTTTAGATGGCTAGGCAGATGAAACGAATGTTAGGGTGTCGCAGGTTGTAGTTTCGCCTAAGCCCTTCATAATATCTTATTTCTTATTTTTATTTTATTTTTTATTTTTATTTTTATTTATTTTTTTTTTATTATTTTTTTCTTTTTTATTATTTATTCTTTTGTAGTATTTGATACCTTTGAAAGTCAGTTGCTAGTTTAACTAATTGTGAATACGTGCGTTTTTTTTAAATTTTTTTTATTTCAAATGTTTAATAGCATCATTTCTGAAAGTGTTTTTGTTTCAATTATATTTTATTCCGTTAAGTCAACAGAAAATAATAAACGGAAAGTTTGCCCAAATTTTCATTTATTATGGCTATTACAGCTTTGAGTGACATTGTTATATTTCTTTTACAATTATGAGGTGTCTGTGTTAATTAAGGTGATGCGTGTTAATCGAGGAACGTCTATTGGTTGGGTCTATTTTTAATAATATTTAATAATATAACATTTTTCGAATTTCAACTAATATAAGCGCGTTGCGCCATCTATTATTATTTTTTTTGGCTATGCAATGCATGTTCAAGCATGAACATGCCTCATAAATAAACATATTAAAAAATAGGCAATAGTCGATAACCTGCGAGTTATCTGAAGCCAAGTAATAACCATGTCATCCCTTAGCTGCAGCGACCAACGCAGCAAGTAATAAAAATGTAACGTGAGACGTGAGAACGGCTTAGCGATCGAAAAGGGACACTTGACAAACTTCTGTGCACTTGTGTGCATGGAATTAATTATAGCCTTCCAGTGCCTGGAAGTATTTTTAAGGTATATAAGCACTAGGATTTTAAGGAATAAACAGTTCAATTTTTGGAGTCGCGAAGTAGAGTTCAATTGTTGGACTCAAAGAGTTCAGAGGTAGGGCCAAATAACATTTTGGTCCTTCGAGCCTTCTCTGTTGTTTTCCCCCACCAGTGGTAAGAGACACAGAGAACGAACCAGCGGCTTCATGCTGTGAGTTTTTATAAAAACCTCAGCTTAAGATAAAACATTTAATATATTTCTGTTCTCCCCCACCAGAGGTAAGAGGCAGATAATATATTTTATTTTTTTATTTTTTTTTTTATTTTATAATATATTGACAAATCGTGAGTCAAACTAAAGAAAATTAAAATTATTAAACATAAAGCCTAAACAGAAGTACAAAACATTTAAAATAACAATAGTGTCACCAACCCGATGGAGGTGTTTTATTTGCCAGACCGGCCAGCTATGCCCCAATTCACAGCCAAAAATGGTCAGTGACACTATTGGAACTAAGAAAAATAGAATGAGCTAATTGAAAAACTTAAAATTAGAGTTATTGGTTCTCTGGTATGACAATTAACCTAACAATTTATAATAATTCTTAAAATAAAAATTATAAATGATAAAATTATTAAGATAGGAATAGAAAATATAAAAGTCAGCAGCATCCAAACTCAACTCCGGGCATTCCGAGTAACTACATTAAGATGAGCTGAAAGCAAATATAAATGTATTGCTCAAATTCAAGCAAGAGAATTTGTAGTTCTGGCTAAATCCGTATTCCCAAAAAAGAGGAACGGAAAAACAAATTCCATAAGAGAATTTGTAAAAGCTAGTGGAAACGTATCCCCAAATAAGGGGAACGAACAAAAATTGCTCAAATTCACAAAAAAGAATTTGTAGCAATAGAGGGCCTTCATCCCCAAACCAATAGGTTGAAGGATGGCAAAGATGACAGGAGCCTTCGGGAAGACGACGACTCTCATCAACTACGCAGAAGCCGCTTCAGAGATGACTGGACCATCATCAGGAGAGCGCGCACAAATTCTGGGACCCCTGGCAGTATGTTCAAGCGTGAACATGTGGCACAAATTTTTTTTATTTTTTTATTTTTATTTTATTTATTTATTTTGCTATCTGTTTTTATAACAATAAGCAAATTTTTTATCATACTATACTAATTAACCGGATGGTTTAAGCTCCAGTGAGCTTAATCCATATATTTACATATATACATATTTACAGTCTATTTGTCTATAGTCTATTTGGGAGATCCAGGACATGGAATCTTTTTAGGCGTCGTGGACTGTCATTTGAGTTATCTAGAAGTCCCAGTGCTAGGGCGTTGCCGTGACCATGTAACCTTTTTATATATCTTTTTGTGCCCGCCTTCACTTCGTCTTTGACAAGAGGGAGCTTAAGGTCTTTGTGGATATCATAATTGGTCATATACCTACGAGCACCTGTAATTGTTCTGAGTGTCATAGACTGATATCGCTGCAATATTTCTATGTTTGAGTTGCTTGCTGTTCCCCATAGCTGCATCGCATAAGTCCAAACTGGCTTCAGGACAGTCTTATATAGCCGTATTTTATTTTCAAGGCTGAGCTGTGATCGCGGACCTAGGAGCCAGTACATTTTCTTTGTCTTAGCTTTCAGTTGAGCTTGTTTTGCTTTTATATGCTGTTTCCAGGTAAGCCGGCGGTCCAAGTGTACTCCCAGATATTTCACAGTTTCGCTAACTGGAATGGTAGCGCCATTGAGTGAGACTGTGGGGCAGTTTCCGCGTCTGAGCGAGAATGTGACTTGCACAGACTTTTGGGCGTTCATCACTATTCTCCACCTTTTTAACCATACTTCAATTAGACCAAGTTCTTCTTGAAGTAGGTTGGCTGCAACAGTTGGGTAATTGTTCGTAGCAATGATTGCGGTGTCGTCAGCATATGTTGCTATCTGAACAGCATTTGTAATAGGCAAGTCTGCTGTGAAGACAGTGTACAGAACAGGGCCTAAAACACTGCCTTGAGGGACTCCAGCATCAACAGTGCATATAGTGGACGATTCATCCTGTTCTTGAACATAGAATATCCTGTTTTCTAAGTAGGATTTTATTATTAAGAAGTACGGAGTGGGCAACACTTTTTTAATTTTGTACAGCAGTCCTGCATGCCACACTCTATCGAAGGCCTGTTTGACATCCAAAAATACTCCAGTGCAATATTTTTTGCTTTCAAACGCATTTAGAATTTCCTGCGTAATGCGATAGCATTGTTCGATCGTACCATGTCCCCTTCTGAACCCAAACTGATGTTCGGGTATGATATTTAGCTCGTCCAGTACAGGTAACATTCTACTCAAAAGTATACGTTCGAATACTTTAGAGAACGTCACCAGCAAACTAATGGGACGGTACGACGATATGCAGCCTTCCGGTTTGTTGGGCTTTGGAATCATTATAACCTCCGCGCATTTCCACTGACTTGGAAAGTATTCGAGTCGAAGCATAGCATTATATATGTATGTTAGTAGCCGGATGCATTTTTTTTGGGAGAATTCTAATAGTATTTGCACAAATTTTATCGTATCCAGGAGATTTTTTCTTATTTAGCTTTTTCATTTCCTCTTCTACCTCTGAAACAGTCGTTTGGCTTATCGGCAGCTCCTTTGACAGGCTGATTCCAGAAAATGATTCACCTCGTCTACTGTGTCAGTATCGGTTTCCGCATTATGCTTAAAAACTGAGCTTAAATGTTCTGCAAATGCTTCAGCCTTCTCAAGATTGTTTCTACAGCGTTGGCCGTTGCTATCAGTAATTATGGTTGCTCTTCTGGCAGGTCTCTTTAGATATTTTGTAGCTCTCCATAGGCTATAATCTAGGTCACTACTATATGGGTCAAGATTTCTTAGATAATCTGCCGTCGCTTCATTTTTAATTTCCCATAGTTTAATGTTTAATTCCTTTGCAGCCTTGTTGAAATTTCTTTTGTCTGTTGGGCTTCGAGTTGTTTGCCATATTTTGCGAAGCCTTCTCTTAGTAGCTATTTGAGCTCTTAGTTCTAGAGGTAGGAAAGTTTGGCTACATATATTTTCATCTGGTGTAGGTGTAAAGATATGTCCAGCTACATGAATAGAGTTAGTCAATGTTTCAACTGCAGAGTCAATCTCTTCCCCTGTTCTTAGAGATATGTCTAGCCTAGTTTTCTGTTCAAGCCAATTTTTAAATGCGCTTATGTTAGTTTTGGCATTAGTAATTCTATAAGGCTTTTGCCTGAAGCAAACAGTAGAGCCTTATGTCAAAATAATGGGTGAGTGATCAGAGCTCATGTCAAAACTCTCCTCTACTTTAAAATTGTTTTGCGGAAGTCCAGAGTATACAATAAAATCAAGTAAAACTGGGATTTTCCTCATATCAGTTGGCCAGTATGTAGGCTTACCTGTCGACAGGGTTGAGTATTTATTATGCGTTATGCATTTATACAATTCAGCACCCTTTGGGTTTACTAATCTCGATCCCCACCAGGGGTGTTTTGCGTTGTAGTCGCCTCCAGCAATGAACTGTCTACCAAGTCCTTGAAAAAGTGTGTTAAAATTATCTAACTTGCAGGGATATCTAGGTGGCACGTACACTGCAGCAACAGCGATGTTTGAATGCATACATTTTATTTGAATTGCTGCAACTTGCATTAAATTTGTGCTAATGCTGTCCAGAGTTTTATAAATAAGAGTATTTTTAACTATAACGGCACTTCCCCCTTGTGCTCGGCCAGATGGGTGATACGCATTTATAACATCATACCCTTTAATAACTATATAATTTTTCTTTGTAAAGTGTGTTTCTGATATTAATACTATATCAATGTTGTTGTTTTTAATGAATAAAGTTATTTCATTTCTATGATTGGAAAGCCCATTGGCATTCCATATTGCTATACGAAGATCTACTTGCATAATTTGTTTACTAACAACATTATCATGTTGAGCAAGTTGGTTGTAAGTTCCGACTGTTTTATTAATAGTTGTTCAATTCTGTCTAATGCGGATTTTTCTGGTATTACAGTCTCACCTCTCAGTACTTGCATAATTTGTTTACTAACAACATTATCATGTTGAGCAAGTTGGTTGTAAGTTCCGACTGTTTTATTAATAGTTGTTCAATTCTGTCTAATGCGGATTTTTCTGGTATTACAGTCTCACCTCTCAGTGCTTGTGCATAGCTAGCTTTATTTATGTACATATTTTCGTGGTTATGGTTTGTTGGAATGTTTAATGTTGGGCGGTTAGCCGATAGTGCTGGCCTGCTATGGAGTAAGCTCGACTTTTTTTGGTGATTTCCTGGTAGATTCTGCAACCTTTGTAGCTGGCGGCGTGATTTTCTTGGCAGTTGGCGCAAGTAGCTGGTTCACTCTTTTCTTTAGGACAGTTAATACTTAGGTGATTCTCAGCACATTTAACACACTTGAACCGTTTGTTGCAGTATGATTTGGTGTGTCCAAATTCTTGGCATCGGTAGCACTGCACCATGTCACCAACTTTCCGCGGTGGTTCTATTGTTACTATCGCATTGTTAATATGTTTTATTTTATAGATCTCATGGTTGTTGTTATTCGGCTCTAGGTCTATAAAGAACATAGATAGTGGTTCCTTAGTGATACGGCTCTTGATATTTTGAATTCCTCTAACAGTATGGCCTTGCTGTTCAATAGAATATTTTATTGTTTCAGTTTATGTAGAGTGATGTATATTTTTGGCTACAACTCTAAATGCCCTTTCCTGTTTAAGCTGGAATGTGTGGTAATTGACTTTATCAATCTTCAATATTTTGATGATGTCCCTATATTTTTCAATATTTTTCACAATGATCCGCATATGACCGTATCGTTGGGATTTATATGTAAATTCAGTGACATCTAGATAAGTCTTAAGATATTTTAGCAAGCCATTTATATCACTGACATTGGACACAAAGATTGGTGGCGGCTTTTCAGGTCTTGTTGTTGTGTTGTCGCTTTCCATTTCATCATCCAGTGTTGGGTTGAGAGTGGCGTCCTTCTCCGTATCTGCCAAGAGGGCATAGTGGTTAGCCGAGCTAGAAGGTTTGTCTATGGCCATGACTTTTCTCACTAGATTTGGAGAGATCTCATTTTTATACCCTGAACCCATTGAAAATGGGAAATCAGGGTATAATGGTTTTGTTAAAAGTATGTAACAGGCAGAAGGAAGCGTGGCAGACCCCACAAAGTATATATATTCTTGATCAGGGTGACGAGAAAAGTTGATCTAGCCCTGTCCGTCTGTCCGTCCGTCCGTCTGTCCGTCTGTCCGTCCGTCCGTCCGTATGAACGTCGAGATTTCGGAAACTACAAAAGCTAGAGAGCTGAAATTTTACATGAACATGCGTATGTTAGTTACGCAGTACGAGTTTATTTTGTTTTTTCGATAAGTCATCCCATTTCCAAATTATCGATAAAAAAATTCGTTTACATTTTTTAGGTTTTTTGGGCGTAACTTCTACACCGCTTTAGCTAGAGACTATAAATTAATATATTTAGATAGATATTATGAATACGCAGATTATGTAAGTTTCAGATTTTGGATGCCACGCCCCCTTCGCCCTCAATTTGAAAAAAACGCATTTCAGATGCTCTTAATATATTCCAAGCCACGGCAGCAACTGCGCAGTTAGCAGAGCGCGCGCTCATAAGTGAGTATATAAGAAGAGTATCACTTTTTGGCAGGGTTCAGGGGATCTCGTAGTCGAGCCGTCTCGACTAGAGCCTTCTTACTTGTTTCTTTTATTTATGCGTGGATTGATAGGCACCTTTTGCCACGCTAAATTATTGATTTCGTCGTCTAAAGACATCGTTTTTTGCTGCTTTACAGCAGCAAAAGTGCAGTCGCTTATCAGTAAGTCTATTTATAGATTAGGCGGCCGCTTTTTTGCTGTAAGTAATTCTTGTTGTTGTTGTGGTTGTTGTTTTGACGCCGTTATTCGTGCACTGTTTGTCCGCCTGCTCGATTAGCGTTGTGCTACTGCCGACGCGTAAACTACGACTATGTGGCACAAATCAAAGCAGATTTGTGCTATTGTGCCAGTAAATCCGTATTCCCAAAAATAAAAAGGGAACGGACAACTTTAAGTCTAAATAGGACAACTAAAGTCCAAAGAGGACAACTTAAAAAAAAAAAAAAAATTGCTCAAATTCAGAAATGAGAATTTGTAGCAATGGAGGGTCCGCATGAAGGAAGACAAAGATGATACGAACCTTCGGGAATATGAGAGGACTCTTATCAACCACACAGAAGCCGCTTCAGAGACGAGTGGACAATCATCAGGAGGGCAGTTCTGAGCGCACACAAATTTTGGGCCCCCTGGCAATATGTTCAAACATGAACATGCGACACAAATAAATATAAAATTATGGATAACCTGCGCGTTACCAAATAAAAAATTAAAATTTCTCAGCCACAAATCTTAGGCCCCTGGCAGTATGTTCAAGCATGAACATGCCTCATAAATAAACATATAACAGGCAGACGGACGCGTGGCAAACCCCATAAAGCATATATATTCTTGATCAGGTTGACGAACAAGTTTATATAGCCGTGTCCGTCCGTCCATCCGTATGTATGAACACGTCGATCTCGGAAACTATAAGAGCTAGAGACTTCATTATCTTTTTGTTACCTCGGTGTATTGCACGCGGTATACGAGATTGTTTAAGAAAATCGAAACTTATTTCCGTTTCAGAGTGTTCGATTTTAATATTTATGGAGAATCAGTTATACAATTATATCTTAATTATCTTTAGAGTCTTCTGCATATATAAATAAAATAAAAAATAATAAAATTTCGGTGTTCGTTAGATTTTGGATAACGGCCCCCAATTCCTCAAAATTTGAAAAGAAAACCTAAATAAAAAACTAAAGATTTGGCATTTGGCAAATAGACACATTTTAGTGTTATTATTATATTCTGAAAGTTTCAAGCCACGACAGAAACTGTGCTGTTAGCAGAGCGTGAGCTTATAGGGTCGTAAAGAAGAACCAGTAGGAGAACTGGAGTGGGAGTTATGCTATTAACAGCGCATAATACTGTTAATATCATGACGATGTGAGGGAGGAGCAGTTCTTGTTAATGGAATTTGACATTAACATACTACCCCCCTTGAGAGGATTGCAGAATTATAACGGAGTGGTGACCGCTTCTCTAGCAGCTTAGGCGTGGAAATGCCCTGATCCATGGAGGTGCAGGCGAGTGTGGTGATCTTGGCCACATGTTTGGCACCCTCCTTTGCTACGACAGGATTTCCCAGAGTGCTCGTAAGCAGTTTGTACATTACTTATTCGTAAGTACTGCACGAATCCGTTTCTCCGTCGTAAGTTCCAGGAATCGTCGGCATTTCTGGAGAGCGTGGACTCTTCTACACACGCGACACCGGAAGCAATTGGTGCTGGATGGGTGCTGTTGTGTGATGACGAAATCTTTACCTGGAAGGTGAAAGGAGTAGGAGGATGAATTGTGTTGGGCCTGAATGAAGAATATCATTCAGGCATTCAAGTTTAGCCTCCTCTGGAACAGAAACTTGAGCGGGTATGCAGCCAGATACGTTTTGGTGTTCGGCATAACTTCACTCGAACTAGGAGTTGTGGCTGTTGCGGATGCAGCGTTGCTCTGAGGCCTTTTGTCCCTATTGAGCAGGGTGTTACCCTGACTATTGTATTTGAAACAATTGTACATACTGGTGCACTCTCGCAATCTGTGACCTTCAGCGAAGCAATTCAGACAAAACTGATTCGATTTGATATAAGCTTCTCGGTTATGGATAGGTAGTTGGAGAAAACGGGGGCATTGGATTGGATGGTTCTCTTGTAAGCACAGCTTTTCGTGTCTGCTTGGGTGCGGAATGAGCTGACTCGTTTTGGAAGGGCAGGCTTCAGGGATCTCAGAACTGAGATTAGAACTTTTGGAGGAGAAAGATCTCCTTCCATAGCTTTAAGTGCGCCAGCACGCTCGCTATGAGGTGACTAATGTCCTACCAGGCTGGAGTTTCTGTTTTTCGTATTAATGAAGTATTAATGAGTGCTCCCAGAGAGTTTGAGTGTGTTCCGGAAAATTTGGATGTGCACAGGAACACAAGGATACAGTCCCAATTCTCTGTAGAGATTTGAGCATATTCTCTGAGAGCCGAGCCTGATTCTTAAGTTACCATGGATAAATTTAGAAGTCGTTTAAGCTGGCTGTTGACAAACAGCCGACTATTCTCAAAACGGTCACACAACGAATTCCATGCCGATGCAAACCCGTCGCTTGCAAGAGGAAACTCTAAAATGAGAGCTTAAGGTGGAATAGCTATTCCACCTGAGTCAAACTTGGATTACTTATGTAAATGGCTGTAAACAGATCTCGAAAAGTCGGCAAGCCCAAGTAGTCGTCATGGAACACGGCGAACACACGCGAAAGGAGCGGAAACGTGGGCGGACGGTGCAGTCCATGCGGAGAGGGCGTTGATTTGTACACCCAATTTGGTTGTACACCGCTCTTAAACCGTATAGCAATGGTCGAACTTGGCCTTCATAGACGCAATTTCGCCACTGGTGGCTTCTTGGCTCAGTGCTTGGGAACACATTTTATATTGATATTCTGAGTCCTCCCAATCTCAAATCTCTAAGTCGAATCTCGAAGGCTCAGAGCTGAGCCTGGGTGGAGCCAGACTTAATGGGAGCGTCAATGCCGGTCTCAAATTCGGTAAGCCAATCAGTGCTGGTGGTTTGCGGTTTCCCGGACGGAATGGGAGCTGTAGAAAAACTGCGGGTATACTCAGCTGTGCACGGCTAGGTCGATTGGGCATGGATGATAATTAGGAGAATACTGAACGAAATTTCTGTTATAGAGACAGAAAGTTGCTCAAAGCCCGAAATAAGGAAGTTGACGAAAAAAATTTTGGAAGTTGTCAACAACACAGAGAATAAATAAGTAAATAAATAATAAATAAAAGAAGAATAATTAAACTAATATATAATTAATGCATTTTTTTTTTGTTAATTTTAATTCAATTATAAATTGTATATCTCTTTTTATATTATGAGATAAAGAAAATTTAAACAACACGAACAAAATTTATTTTACTTTACAAAACTACGATGAATGCGGGAAGTGAGAACATTCTGATCGTGGAACGACTATCGAATGAAATTGTGGAGGTCGACAGGAGTCATCGATAGTTTTGTGATTCGTACTGAGTTCACAGCTGTTTGGACCTACGAAAACTTTCTGTATGGATTTTGTGTTATGTGCATATTAAATATATGGGAATACATTATATTAGTGTTACGTGTTACTTATATTGTTAAATTGTTTGGACGAAGGCGAGTGAAAAGTTGAAAGATAGCATATGTTTTGTTTGTATATGCGTGTGTTCGTACAAATAGACAATTGAAAACACAATTGGCACATAAAAAATAATCAAATGGACACTTACTGAATATAAGAAAGCTGTAGTCGAGACTGCTCGACTCGATAAGAAACTATACATGCAAAAACACGAGCACACGCACACGTTGATCTACGCTTGCATGCATGTATGTGTGTGAGCATTGCAAGCGTCTTGCTGTCTCGCTGCCCCTGTTGCTGGGCTGCGTGGAGCAGCCTTGAGATTATGAATACGATATTCATATCTATATGCTAAACCAAACTGCATGTCTCTAGTATTTGAAATGTATTTTTTACACATTTGGTGGTGTGGGGGCAAATTGGGGACCGGAATAAAAAATCTAAATCCATCAGATGGATTCGTTTTTTGTAACATTTTGTTTGGGGATTAAAAGATGAAGAAAAATTTATTTATTTATTTATTTATTTAAGAGCTAACTTATTAATAATAAAATTAAAGGCTAGCTTAGTACTATGGCTTTGGCGGCAGGGGCCTTCAGCTCTAGAGTTGTATTTATGAGTGCATTTGATGGGAGCGTTTTTTTATTTTATTTATTTATTTATTTTTTTTATATGTGGTGGTATAGGTTTGTTAATTTTAAGTATTTCAGGATGTTTGATGCGTTTGAAGGAGTTGTGTTGGCTAAGCATTGGAGGGGGTTGGTGTTATTAGAGGCTGGTGCGCTGCATTTTTGGCAGAGGTATCTGCTAGTTCGTTCCCTACTATTCCTACATGCCCGGGCACCCAGAGTAGTTTGAATTTGGGGAAGTTTTTGTTAATAACATTGCGAGCGTATGAGGGATAATGTTCATTGTTGTTTGGGTTATTAATTGCGTCTATTCCAGAGAGTGAGTCGGTACATATGCCTCTTTTGTTTTTTAGAGTTTCTAGGGCTTCTACTATTGCGATGAGCTCTGCGGAAAATACTGAGGAGTAGTGGGGTAGGAGATATGATTTGATGGTATCGGCTTCGATTGTGATAGCAAAGGTAGGGGTAGTGTTGTTTTGAGATTCATCTGTATAGATGTATGTGTGTTTAGGGTTGTCTATGGTCTTAATTCGAATGAATTCGGCTCTGTATGTTTGTGGGCATGTGTTTTTTATATTAAAGTATCTTAGTGTCGTGTCTGTGAGTCAGAGTAAGTAGTTCTGCGGGCTGGAAGGGTAGGTTGTGGTTTTTGCTATGTTTTATTATTCGGTCTATTGTTGAATTGTATTGTGAGCGTTTAGGAGGTCGGTATGTTTTTAGTATTTTGTAGTGGGGAATTTTTTGCTGTAACCAGGGTTTTTACGAGGGTTGCTGTTAGTAGATCGCGTCTGTCTTCTAATGGGGGGACTCTGGCTTCGTATAGGATGTTTTGGGAGGGTGTGGTTTTGAATGCCCCGAGGGCGATTCTGAGGCCTGTATTAATTTTTGATTTGATAGGTCGCAAGGTAGTTTTCGGGCAGTGTCCATAGGTGGGTAAGTCGTAGTCTGCTTTGGAGTTGAGTATTGCTTTTGTGACATTGATAAGTGTGGATGTGTTACAGTTAAATTTAGGACTTGCGAGACATTTTATTATATTAGTTGTTTGGTGAAGAGAGTATGTGAGATGTTCCGTGTGGTTGTTCCATCTGTATTTGTTGTTAAAGTGAAGTCCTAGAATTTTTTGTGATGTGACGTTCTGGATATGTATGCTTTCTGTTGATAATAAGCATTTGCAGTTGTGCTTTCTGCAGACGTGCATGTGCCTGCATTTGCTGGTGGAAAGCTTGGCGCCTGAGTATTCGGCCCAGTTGACTATGGTTCTGAAGATTGGGTTTAGGTTTATATTGATGTTTTTCCTATTTTTTAGTTTAAGTAGTATGTTAAAGTCATCTGCGTAGGCGCTTAGGCTGATATTTGGGTGTTGGGTAAGTTTTTCAGCGAGTTTGTTGTATGCTATGACAAAAAGGATCACTGAGAGTGGCGAGCCCTGGGGAATGCCGTTGTGTGTGGGGTGGAAGGGGGAGATGTTGGTGTTTATTCGTACTGTAATTTTTCTGTTTGTCATGAAGTTTTTTATGTAGTTTAATATTTTGGGTCCCGTTTTCCATTCCGTGAGTTGGTCAAGTATTGAATGTAGTCCGATTCTGTCAAAAGCTTTTTCAAAGTCTAGGGATATTATAGACGTATGGTTTCTTCTGGAGATGGATCTTGCTAGTAGATGGTCTATCAACAGTAGACTGTCTATAGCAGATTTCCCCTTCTTGAATCCTGTTTGACTGATATGGATTAATTTGTCGTTAGAGACAAACCACCACAGTCGCTTTGCTATTATTTTGTCAAGGACTTTTGATAGACACGAGTTCAGTGATATTAGTCGGTAGGAGTTTAGTGCGCTTTTGTCTGTGTTGGGTCTTAAGATTGGGATTATTGTGCTGTTCTTGTAAACTTGGGGAATGTAATTGTTTAGTATAGAGTTTTGGAGGTTGATTATTCGACATTTTGTTTTCTGTCCAGATTTTTAATCATGGCGTAGTTTACTCGTACGTAGTCCGGGTGTATTTCCTTTTAGTGTGTTTAGAGCTGAGGTAAATTCGACTAGTGTTATTTCTTTTTCTATTTCTGTAGCTCTCTTGCTGGGGGGATTTGTGTAGTTGAGCAGGTTGTTCAATGATGTTTGTTTTGTATGTATAAAGGTCGTGGAGAAGTTGGAGTCAGATGATGAGTTTGAGAGGTTTTTGCAGAAGAGTTCTGCTATTTCTGCTTTGTTGGTGGTATTTTGATTTGTTATTGGGTATTGGGCTTAGGATGCAATGAATGTGTTTTTGGGGGTTTAGGCCGCAGAAGCGTCTGATGTTACTCCAAATTGATTTTGGAGGTGTGTCGGGTGCTATTTGTGTTGTCAATTTTTGTATGCTGTGTTTTTTTTTTTCTTCTTTTAGGGTTCTTCTAAATTTGGCATTCGCTTGTTTAAATTGTATGATGTTCTGGGTACAGATGTTTCATTTTAGTATGTGCCATTTCTTGATTTTGTCGTCTCTAAGTTTTTGTAGATTGTTGTTCCACCACGGAACATTGTGTGGTTTGGTCATAGGGTGTGTCTGAGGGATTGTTTTGTGTGCACTGGATATAATTATTTTTTGTATTGTGGCTGTTTCTTTGTTTATGTTTGAGCTTGTTTTTAGTTGTGATGAGTATTCTTCTGTAAGTTCTGAAAATCGTTTCCAATTGGCTTTGTCGGTCATGAAAAAGGGTTTGGAGTATGTGCGTTGTGCTATTGCTGGATAAGAGTTAAAGAGGTTAATTATGATAGGGAAGTGGTCGCTACCATAGAGATCATTTTCTGTGTACCATGTGCTGTCAAGTTGTAGGATTGGGCTGCTAAAGGTGATGTCGATATTAGTTAGTGTATTGTGGGTGCTAAGATGTGTTGGTGAACCGTCATTTAGTAGAATGTAGTTTGATTGGGCTATGAATTTTTCGAGTATTTTACCCCTACGATTATTAGTGGCTGAGCCCCAGTTTTTATGCCAACTATTGAAGTCGCTGGTGACTAGCAGAGGTATGTTTGAGGTTTCTAGAACATTTTGGAGATTTATCATAGAAAATCCCTTATTTGGTGCTATGTAGGCTGAAATTAGTCTGAATTTGAGGTTTGACTTGAATTCTGCGCATACTGCTCCGAAGTCAGCGTTCAGGGTAATTTCTCTGGTTTGTAGGGAGGGTGAATGATTACAGCGTGTTATTTTAAGTGTTAAATACTGTCGCTGTCGTTGTTGTCTTTGTGTTTTGCTTTTTTTTTTGAAGTTTTTGGATTTGGTAGGTTGGGTTTTGTGTATTTGAGGTTTGTTGAAAGGGTGTTGTTTTTTCCTTTTTCGCTTGCTAGATTTTGTGAGTTGGCGAGGACGTCTACGTCCATTTCCATGTCTTCTTTGCGATGGTGGTGGTGCGATGTGCTTGGCCTTGAGATCTTAGGGTGTTCTGGTAACGGGTCGTGGTAGGTTATGGGGAGTGTTGAGGTGTTCGTTTGTTGGGCAGATGATAATTTAGTATGGTTATTCGGTGTCGATGTTGTTGTAGCTGTGTTTGTTTTTGGTGTTGTTGAGTAAGCGTCTTGATTTGTTGCAGCTTTGGTCAATGTTGATGCGTAGCTGTTGCTAGGTTGCAGGTTATGGCGAGCGATGTAAATTGATAAAGCTATTTTGTGATCAACCTTCTCTATAGTTTTGATTGCTACTAATTTTTGTTGTTTCAAGAATGTTGGACATTTGCGGTCAAGTGGGCTGTGCTTGGGGTCAATTTCGGAGTTATTTTTGCAATTTAGGCAGTACTTCTCGTTGGTGCATGTTTCATTTTCAGTGGTGTGTGTACTTTGAGAGCAATTTTTGCATGTTTCTTCTAGATTTTTGCAGATCGGTGTTGGGTGGCCAAATCGTAGGCATTTACTGCATCTCAGAGGTAGAGGGATGTACGGGCGAACTTTTACATTTTCGTATCCAATTTTTATTGCTTCTGGAAGATTGTGTGTGGAGAATGTAATGATTATAAGTCCCGTTTCTGCCATGCCTTGCTCTTGTTTCTTTAGTATTTTACGCACTTCGGTTACGCTTTGAGCTTTAAGTTCGTCTAGTATTTCTGCTTCCTCTATGTTTCGTAATTCGTTGCAGTAGATTACTCCCTTGGAAAAATTTAGTGTCTTGTGTTCAGTGGCTTCTACTTGGATATCGGTCATATTTTTTATTTTTAGTAATTTCATTGTTTGTGAGGAATTTTTGGTTTTGATTAATAGGGTGCCGGCGCGGCATTTTCGAACGATTTGTTGTCTTTTCTGTTAATTACAATGTATTTTGGGTTGTTTAGAATTTGATATTTGCTGTGGTTTGGATTTGTTGCTGTGTTTTTGTCGGGCGGTTTAAGCATTGTTGTTGTTTTATGGGCTCAGGCCCTGCACTTTGGTTTGTGTCTCTAGCTTTTGTTGTTTTTTTATTTTCGTATTCTGCTGTGTGCACTTGTTTGTTTGTCTGATCTAACTGTTAAGAGTTTTTGTATTGCTCTTTTAGCACCACAGGAACGCAGAAGTAACACGTCTTATCTCGATGAGGTTTTGAGTGAAACTGTGAAGAAAAATTATTTTTATATTTGAAAAGGAAACATTTTATTTCATTTCACAACAATAATGAATTCATTTCGATAACAAAAATGTAATTTACCGCGGGCCACAAGTATGTCGCTGGTAAAATCAATCGACCAACATTTTCTAAATCTCCGTCTATGCTTATTGCATCGCTTAAATGAATAGACTCTTCCGAACGCAATTTAACTTGATTCAAACGGATGAAAGTCAGGCGCTCCGTTTCGATTTTAATGTACATGTCAACGCAGTATTGTTGAAGCAGTCGAATGAGAATACAAATTAAAAAAAAAAAATAAATAAAAATAAAAAAAATTAAGTTTTCCAAACACATGTCAGAAAAAAATCATTGAAACCCATGTTGTTCAGTTTGGGATACACTCTGATTAATTTATTAACCAGATTTTCATTCAAGCATCTTGTGTTAAACGACATTCTTCGTTTTTTGGTCAGGTGCAAGAATGCAAATAATGCGGATGGTTTGCCGACACGTGAGCATGCCACGTACAATTGACCATGAGAAAAACACGCATTTTCTAGATTGAGGCCACAAATAGTCAAAGATTAGCCCTGTGATTTGTTGATCGTCATGGCGAAGGCAAGACGAATCGGGAACTGAATTCTTTTAAACTCAAAGGGCATATCTGTTGAGATCATCGGAATCCTTGGAATAAGAACTACCTCATCTTTAAATTTTCCTTTGAGTATCGACGCGTGAATCACATTACTCATCAGTTTTCTTATCACCAAACGCGTCCCATTGCACAGTTTTGGTTGGCTTAAATTTCTAAGCATGATAACTACCGAGCCAACCTTCAGTTGTAAATTGTGCGGTGGTAAACCAGGCACATCCAAGGAGTTAAAAAATTCAGTTTGATAATTAGTGGCTTCTTCGTCGTTTGTTACACAGTCGATAGATTTGAATGAATTCAGAGTACCTCCGATTTAATTTTGAATTATAAATTTGAGGTCATCTACATCATTATTATTTAAAGTGATATCCATCGTCGCCTTGCCAAAATATCAGCGGGTATTGTAACGCGTCATATGAACGGTGCGTTTCATATATGTTGCCCAGTATTGCGTCGTTTAAGCACAATATCACGTGTTTCCAAGTTTTCACCAACAATCAGGATTGCCACTTCATCAATTTTTGGAGCATTAAATGTGCGTTCATGTGCTCCAGCTGGTCCTTTATCTGCGCTGATTACAACTTTATAGTCATCACTTGGCATGCGCTCTAAAGCAGTCTTGAACAGCCTGACCAATGCATGATGTTCATGAAGCATTTGCTGCAAGTCTTGGAGAATCGCTCTTTTCGCAGCTGTGTTGATCCCTTGACGCCGGTTAAGTTGTTCTTCCATTTTGCCCATGAAGTATATTTGCAAGAATTTGTGCTGTGCATCTTCAATAGGTCGCAATGATCCAAAGCGATGGCAAATCTGGCCTTGAATCTGTAAATTTAAATCCATAGAAATATAACAAACTACATTTCCATTTTTTTTTATTTTTATTTTTTTTTTTTTTTTACATAAATTAAATGTCGGATTATATCCGTGTTCTTCAATAATTTCCGCCCCAAATGAAGTCATTTGGAAACAGGCATTGTATTTTTGAGTGTTCGCTAGAAAATGTCGTGATTATCGTTGATTGGCAAAAACTTTAAAAGCTGATATATAATTATATGTAATTTGCATAGTTATAAGAAACTTAAAATAAACCAATAAAGAATATATGAAAAAGACATACGATATTGAAATTGAATTTTATTTATTTTTATTTGATACATATAAAAGATGCCGTGGATAGGCGAAACGGAGACCAATGGTATGGAGATATATGCCGGCGGTATGTATATACTTATGTATGTATGCACGTGCTGCAAAAATAAAGTTAAAGTGCAATATAATGTCGTATTACCAGTAGGATTGATATGTATAGGAGATATGTCAGACACATATAGATATTTGCGGATAAATAAATACATACATATGTATATATATATATTGAAGGATTTGAAAACGAGTTACTCGGGTTTTTACTTTTAGGGTCGGGAGAAAAAATTTTCGGATGGCAAAATCATTCCGCTTCGAGCGCTCGACGGTGATGGTCGATTTTCAAAAAAGGCAATACGAAGTTGAGGGGGTTCTAATGTCAAAAAATAAGTGTGCACATTAACTTGTTCCAGTTGTCCAGTCTATGTGTTGTATGGTTAGTGCGGCAACATAGCACATAGTTTGTCGTAACTGCCAATAAACATCGTTGTAATTTTGTTGATCATACGGAATTCAGGTCGCTGACTTTATATACATATGTATATATGTACGAGACATTGTCACGTGCCTAGCAATGGGCAATGGGCAACACATAAGTGGCCTATCGGATCTCATGTGCATGAGGACCACTGCCTATTCTTCATTGTTTTAAGTAGAACAGTGTTAATTATAATTATTATATTTCTATTAAACAAACTCCTCGTACAAAATGTAAATGTAAATGTAAATGTTTAAAATGTACTTGATGAATGAAAATGTTTACTAAGTTTAATAAATATGTAATTTTTAATTTGTTACCGTAGGTTCTTCAAGCAGTTCGT
This sequence comes from Drosophila koepferae, assembly GCA_030914345.1. Taxonomy (NCBI): domain Eukaryota; kingdom Metazoa; phylum Arthropoda; class Insecta; order Diptera; family Drosophilidae; genus Drosophila; species Drosophila koepferae. The sequence continues at coordinate 96,067 of JAUESR010000020.1, forward strand.
CCGCTGATGCCACATGTAATGCAGAAGATTTTGACTGTGAAAACGAAAACGTTCAAGATCGGCTTGGAATGGAGGCCATCGCTAGTTTGCATCGTCAGTTAGATGATGACGACAATGGAAATATAGACTTGAGCGAATCGGATGATGTATGTGAACGATCGTTTCATTTTGTACCTGAACCCATTGAAAATAGAAAGTCAGGAGGCGTGGTAGACCCCATCAAGTATATATATTTTTGATTAGGATGAAGAGCTGAGTCGATAGAGCCCTGCCCTTATGTCTTTCCGTCTGTCTGTATGTATTAATGCGTCGTGTTAAGGAGACGTGGCATATAAAGTATACATATGTATTCTTGATAAGTATTGATAAGATATGTATTCGTGACGACCTGAGTCAATTTAGCACTTTCCGTCTGTCTGCCTGTTCATCTGTCCGTCTTTTTATTGGGTCCATACATTGAACGAGCATATCGATTTTTTTTATCGATAACCCTTCCAATTTCAATGCTATCGGCTGAAAACGTTTGAAAGTGTGACTACGAGATTCCATCTACAATAAGATTTATTCATAAAACAAGTTTCCATAACATCGCCCCTATACATGTGTGCACATACGTTTACAAGTAAGATAGCTATTTGTTATGTATACAGAAACGAAGCGTTGAATTCTTGGAATATATCAGTTCTTCAAAGGATTCAGGCGATCTTCTATTTGAGCAGTCTCGACTAGGGCTTACTTGTGTTTCTTTTATTTATATATTTATTTAATTATAATGTTTTTTTATTTATTTTTTTTTAATTTGTTCAGAAAATCCCGTTTCAAAGATATGACTTAAAACCTCTATATATATCTCTGTTATCTTTAGAGCTAAATCCTCCAAATCTTCTGCAAATATATAGATAGGATAATTTAATAAAATATCGATTTGTGTTATTTATTGGATACCGGCACTAACCATACAACCACTAACCATACAACACATAGACTGGACAACTGGAACAAGTTAATGTGCACTATTATTTTTTGACATTAGAACCCCATCAACTTCGTATTTACTCGGGTTTTTACTTTTAGGGTCGGGAGAAAAAAATTTCTGATGTGAGCCTTTGAATTTGAATGAATCCTCTGCCTGGGGCATTTGCATGTTTCGTGCATGGGTCTCAAATATTGGGCGTGTGCCTACATCAATTTTGAATCAAGTAAACCTGGTGATCAGTTATCATTTGTTCTTTAATATTTAATACCTGATTTGACCCTGTCTAGATATACAGGTAAAATGGCCCTTTTATAAATAAATGCCTATACATATAGCGAGGAAGTGTAAATGTGTGTGTGTATGCAAGCTCACATCGCTACCCAACCGAACGAACATCAACTGCTGGGGGTTCTAATAGTGCTACAGGCAGCAAGAATATCTATCGCACACAAGCACATAAATGCTTACACATATAGCGAGGAAGTGTAAATGTGTGTGTGTATGGTCATAGGGAAATAATATTCGTTATGCACATCAACACTTTTATACCCTTTCCACAAATAATCATAAAAACGCTAACATTATGCATGAGCATGGCAAAGCCGTTTAAGAATTTGGTATACTCTTCGCTCAGAAAGGAACCAATGGGATCGCGTCGAGAAGAAATTTCAATTTTCGTGAGCTGCTTGCTGTTTGTGCCAGCATACATATATTTTTGTGAGAAGAGAGCAGAGAGTAAAAAGCATGTGGCAGAAAGAGAGCAAGGGAAAGAGCGGCAGAAATTTTTCTCTCCCGACCCTAAAAGTAAAAACCCGAGCAAATACGAAGTTGAGGCGGTTCCAATGTCAAAAAATAAGTGTGCACATTAACTTGTTCCAGTTGTCCAGTCTATGTGTTGTATGGTTAGTGATACCGGTTCCAAATGTACCCCCATCCCCCAAAATTTTTAAATAGTGCATTTCAAATATTAGAAACATACTGTTTGGTTTCGAATATACATATGAATATCATAATCATAATCTGAAAGTTCTATATAACAAGAAATGTTATTCATAAAATAAGTTCCCATAACATAGCCCATATACAGTGCAAACGAGGCAGCAAGCGTGTAAAAAATATTGCAACTGACAAGTTAAAAAAAAATCAAAATAAAAACTTTAAATATGTAAAATATACCTATTGGTATGTACTATTTGGAATTGTATTAATTTTTATACTCTATTTTCAAAGGAAAAAAGAGTATACTGGCTTTGTGTCTTGCTGTCCGTCCGGCTGTCTGTCTGTCAGTCTGTCCATATGAATGCAATCATTTTCGACGCTATTAGAGCTAGATACTTGAAATTTGGGCCATATACTCATGTATGCTCCCGAATTATAAAGTGTAAAAAATTTCCCGATCCGCCCACTAGGCGTGGCGTGGCAAATCCGAAAATTCTTGCGCCCGTATGCGAGTAATCATACTAGTCGATGAGCTAGAGAGTTGCAATTTGGAATATATACTCGCGGTGGGAACCCAAGTTCAAAAAGCTATGGCGGATATATCTATGCCCATTGGGGCAAATCGTGCCTGAATATTTAGTGATTTTTCAAATTTTGCTATATTTTGAACACTATTGACACTGGAGACTTGAAATTTGGCATGTATACTCGGGTTGACAGCCCAAGATAAATAAGCTATGGTAGATATATCTACGCCCACAGAGGGCGTAACAAATTTGCAAAAGTTGATATCTCCTACAGTTTTAGAGATAGAAGCTACAAAATTGGAACGTTCAGTTACTGATGACCTCCTCTGCCGATTCAGGCTTTTTGGAGGCGTGACATATCGAAAAATACCCAGTAATTTTCGTATTTTTTGAGTGTAAGCAATTAAATTTTGCAGTTATGCGTCTACGCTCACTCGGGCGTGGCAAATTGGCAAAGAAGTTTGTTGTGGCCAACTGCATAATTCATGCATACAAATAGCTTAGTAGTAATTGCTAAGATGACAGAAAGCATTTTAACATAAGTATAAAAAAATATAAATTGATTTAATAAATAAAATTTATAAGTTTTCGATTAATAAGCAAAAAAACTTCCAGCGTGATTTGAACCCAGGTATTTTGAAACAACATTGAAAAATCATTAAAAAAGCGATGCTTTCGGCGGCCACTTGCGCAATTTGCGTAGCACTTACCACCAACACCTCTGATTTAGAAATCTCTAGCTAAACCTAAATAAGTTCACTGCTGTAGCGGCTTCTGACAAAACTCACAATTCAATGTATACGTACAAACATATAGATGTGTGTATGCATGTATGGAAAAATTGTTTGCCCACTGGCAAATAGTGGCAATCGGAAACGCAGTTTCTAGTGCTTAAATGCACAATTCATATGCGTATGTTTATGTTGCTAGAGCGCCTTCTAACAAAGCTAAAGTAACGATCGAAAAATTCACAATGGAATCGCATTTTATAGAATATTATAGCATGCAGACTTTTGTATGCATGCATAGAAAATTGCTTTATGTGCGCGCACGATAGTTTATATACTCTTATAGTGTTCACATATGTTAATTAGTATGTATGTATAGGAAAAACGTTTGTTGCTTGCTATGTACGTTTGCTAATTGCCTAAATATTTCATTTATTAAATAAATAAAATGCACCCACGGGAACTGAGTATCACGCATTTGGTTGTGCCCAACTGCAATGTTCTTACTTGTTTTTATAGGTATTGCACGAGGTATACGAGTTTGTTTCAGAAAACCGATAACTTTTCCATTTCAGAGTTATCGAGAATCAGTTATAAAATTATATCTCATTCATCTTTGGAGTTCGAGTTTTTAAGTCTTCTGCTTATATATATTTATAATTTAATACGATTTCAGTTATTGTTAGATTTTGAATACCGGCCCCACATTGGCCCACATCCCCCGAAATTTGGAAATAACGTAATTAAAATACTAGAGCCTTGCAATTTGCAAATAGACACATTTTAGTGCTATTATTATATTGTGAACATTTCATGAAGATCGTCCATCTAGAAATGGAGTTATAACCGTCCAAATTATAGCCCAACCCACCCCAAGCAACGACAGCAACTGGACAGTTAGCAGAGCGCGCGCTTGTAAGCTCGTAATAAAGAAGAGTATTAGTCTTTTATGCAGGTTTCAGAGTATCTCGTAGTCGAGCACTCTCGACTAGAGCATTCTCGATAACTCGTATATTTCCAAAGTAATCGATAAAACACTCGGGAATCAGCTATAAAATTATATCTCGTTCATCTTTAGAGTTAGAGCCTCCAAGTCTTCTGCATATGTATATAGGTACTAATTTAATACAATTTAGATTTTTGTCAGATTTTGGATTCCGCTTCCCACTTCGCCCCACCACCCCCAAATGTGTAAAAAATGTATTTCAAATACTAGAGAAACATAGTTTGGTTTAGCATATTCAATTCAATTCAATTTATTTCACTCTTTGTTATAGTTACAGTTTTGTGAATGGTATCTTACAATAATTAAAGAGTTTAGACTAAGGACTAGGCCTTTTCTGCTTAGATATTTTTTTAGGAGTATGACATGGTATATAAGATGACATAATTATTGGGGGTAAAATCAAAGAAATAGAAAACTTCAAGGAGATTTATTACAAGCTAACTTAAACACTAATAATACTTAAAACTAAATGGCTATGCCATGTCATTTATATGTGGATATGTTGATTCACAACATTTGGTTATGAAATTTTGCGATAGTCGCGATAATCTGATATCTACCAGTTCGACATTGGCTCGACAGTGTAGATCAGGCGTGGAATGATGCCAAGGAAGATTCAAAACAAGCTTCAAGACTTTATTTTGTGTGATTTGCAACTGACTTATGTGACATTTTGCTATATCTGACCAGACTGGTGCACCGTAAAAAGTAACTGATTGGAAAATAGACCTAAACATAAAACATTTTGTTTTCTATGTTCAGCCTCAAGTTTCTGTTTATAAGGGGATAAAGCGTATGGATTAAATGTTTGAGTTTTTTGTTTGTGTAGGTTATATGGTCTTTGAATGTAAGTCTTTTGTCCATAATAATACCCAGGTACCTGACATTTGGTTCCCACTTAATATATTCCGAGCCCAATCTGATAACTGTTGTTAGAACGTAGATGTCCTTTCGTTTTTTTGTGAAAAATATTGCCTTGGTCTTTTCTGGGCAGACTAAAATTTTCCATTGGGAGAAATATGTACCTAAAGAGTCGTATGCTGCTTGGAGGTTTCGTACTATATCTGCAGAACGAATTCTACCACAAAGAATTGCTGTGTCGTCCGAAAAAACCGAGGTTGTGCATTGGGGATCAGATGTATATATATTATATAGAATAGGAGATAGGCATGAGCCTTGGGGACAGCCTGCTGAAATATTAACTGTTGTGGATGAAGCATTTCCTAAATATACTATAAAAGTTTTTTAGATAACTTTGGACTATCTTTATGGCCGCAGGTGGGAAATGTAGGTGTAACATTTTATGTATTAGGCCGTCATGCCACACTGAATCAAATGCGGCTTTGATATCTAGCAGTACCATTCCCGTTGACATAGAACTGGAGAAATTGTCTTTAATAATTTTGTTCGTTTCTTAATCCAAACTGGTGACTTGGAAGGATATTATTGGATTCGACAAAATGAGTTAATTTGCCTTTTATAACCTTCTCTAGTATTTTACTGACTACCGACAAAAGACTAATAGGCCTGTAAGATGAGAGCAACTCGATAGGCTTATTTTGTTTTGGAATAGGAACAACTTTGGCACACTTCCAGACAGAAGGGAAATAACTTAGCTCTAGGCATTTATTGACTATGCACGTAATAAACTTTATTCCCTTCGTAGGTAGGGTTTTTAAGCATAGATTGTCAATTTGATCAATACCTGGAGATTTCTTCTTCTTCAGCCTTTTCAGTATATCTTTTATGACGCTGGAGCTAATAAAGTAGTCATTCAGCGGCTCTATAGATAATTGAGCGACTGAGAGGATTGATGCATCGACAGCAGCTTTAGTTAGTGGATCACCGAGCCCAGCGGATACGATATGGTTTAGTCGAAACGATTGAGCTAACGCCTCAGCCTTTTCTTCATCTGTCGAGTGATTTATGTTGTTATTGACTAATGTTGGAATAATTAAGTGTTTCTTTCTAATAATTTTGGAGAGTTTCCAAAAAGGGGAAGAACCTTTATCTTTGACATTCAGTAATTTGCAAATATCATGTAACTGTTCAGCAGTAGTTTTAAGTACCGTAATAGGAGGAATGTAAGTTTTGGTTTTGTTGACAATTACATCAGAATTGTCGTTATCTGTTTCGTCATCTAGCGTTTGTAACGGTTGATAATAGTTGTTGTTGCTCTGCCGTTGACCAGTGTCCGATTTTGGGACTTTTCTGCTCTGTGTTGGCGACATAGCGACGCCAGCCAGACTAACTGATCTCTTAATTTTGTTTTTGTTTTAAGTCGAAAGTGAGAGAGATAAGACTGTCACTATTGCGATGCGCTCGCACGTGCGTACAGTTAAGCAGCTCACACCGAACTGGTTTATCATAGATTATCTTAATATCATGATCATAATCTGAGCAGTTCAATACGATTGTCCGTCTGGAAACAGAATTATGAATCAAATAAGTTATGACAGCGAAACCCACACGGCCCACCTACAAAGGCAGCGAGACAGCAAGCCGCCTGCAATGCTTATACACACCTGCATGTTAAATAATATCAAAGCAAAAACAATGGAAGCATTCTCACCATCATCCATCAGGAACTATACACAGATATCTGCTCAGACAACCATTATTTTTTTAAAAATAAACTTCAAGTGAATTTTGCTTTAAAGGAGCAAATACAATAAACTACTCACATTGCTTAATAGCTTTCCAATTTTAGTTCGATGTTTTGAACACAACAAATTGTAAAATTTTTTACTAATAATACAATCAGCAATAACACTGCACAATAAAAACAATATGAACAATGCACACTTATCGTTAATAATAGATTATAAATATCTTCAGCTTTATATAAATAAATAAATAAATTTATCTTTTAGAACACTTACAACAGCAGCAAATTTTTCGCGCCAATTCATATAATTGAAAGCTTCAACAGATCAGCTGACTTTAAGAAAACAATTGGCTCCCGGGAAAACAATTTTTTTTTAGCTTCATTGAAGTATTAACTATCAATAAATACCAATATTTTATTAATATCTTACCATCAATTTTTTTACTGTATGCCACCTATCAGAGAAAATCGCCCATAGTTCACTGTTTAACTGTCGGTTAGTATTTGCAGAAGCATATCGTGGAGCCGATGGAACCTTTGTGCCCACTGTATGTGTGTGCGTGAGTACTTGTTCACATAGTTCGTCGCGCTGATGAAGAATATATATACATTACAAAGTCTGCCACGCCTCCTCTTGCCAGATCATCCTGGTTTCGGGGATCTTTTAGTGCGACAATCTTGTCTAGACAGTTTATTGATTTTTGTTTTGTTTTGACAAACATGCTAGTTGATTATAATAGCGCTAAAATATATCAATTTAATTTAATTTTGTATAATTGAAGGTATGAAGTATTCAATTTTAATTGTGTCAAGTCATTCGGGACTAAGTATATCATTTAGTCGGGCATCCTCGACTAGAGCCTTCTGTCTTGTTTTACTGGCTTGTAATTTTAATATCTTTTTCAATAGTTTCTGCGTGAAGAATTGAAATATGACTCCGGCTATGAAAAACGTCAAAAAGCATTTCATTTTAATGATGACATGCATATTTCCGTAAAGGAGTTGTGGAATGCTTGGTTGCGGTCAGAGGTGCATAATTGGACCATTGAGCAAACAACCGATTGGTTGGCACAATCAGTTCAGCTACCCCAGTATGTTGACCTTTTTAAAATACACAAAGTTACAGGTGCAGCTTTACCAAGGTACGTACTGTTATTGACACAGATAAAGTAAGGATGCATTTTTTAATTGTTTAGAGCCTATGAGAGTTAAATTTTATGAATTGGTCCGTAAATTTCAATGATATCATTTTAAAACAATTATATATAGAATTTATATATTCTATACAATTTTGTTTTGTATACAATTTGTAAATATGTTTTAATTTTTTATATAGTACTGAAAATCAAATCAAATCTGGTTGATAAAACTTATAAATGCGAATTTGTGACATGGAGGAAGACCCGTACAAATTTGAATTTTAGCTCAATCTATCTTTACAGAATTGCCAGTCATTTGCACGACCATACATAACAAAGAAATCGTAAAAAATAAATCTACCAATATAAATTTTGGAAGCAATAAATGGTCTGAAATCGGTCGAATGCGGTGGCTGTTCAATAATATTTACCGTATTTTTTAGGGTTGTTGAAAATATATCAAAATATCGATATATCGATATATATATTTTTTATAAATATATTATATCGGAATATTTTTTTCCCCCAAATATCGAATATTTTTGTGATATTTTTTATATATTTGCGTTGGCAATTGTCTCATAACGGTGAAAACGCATTACTCTGATTTGTAAAAATCGAACTGCCAAATGTAATTTGTGCCTTAAAGTAATAAAAACAAGTGGTAACACCTCAAATATGGCATCGCTTATAAAAAGCAAGCATGATGATGCATTTAGATGACCACGGTGATAGCTTCGAAAACGACCACAATAGGTCAATATTGAAAGTACATATTGCGGAAGAGGGAACTTGAGATGTAACGCAGCTTACCACAAACTTCTTGGGAAATCAATCCGATATTTTTTTGGAATTATCATAAGGCCACTATGCCAGTACTATCGAAGATTGCATTACGATCAGCCCCTGGTAGCTAAGTGCCTTTGGAGCGACGATTCTCCCATATCGAAACGCTTTTTTTTGTTTTAATCTTTGAGTACCTAATACTGGTCATTATTATAAAAAATAGTTATTCTTATTATTCTTTTTTTTTTTTGGTTGGTATGTAAAGTTATTGTGGAAAAAAGAAGAAAAAAAAGATATATCGATATTTTTAAAGTTGAATATCAAATATCATTTTGATATTTTTTCAAAACTTAAAATATCATCGATACGATATTTTAAAAATATTTAATAAATAAATTACACCGCATACGGTGTGTGCGCCTCGTCTCAGGCTCCGTAAAGTCTCTCCGCGATGGTGACCGAGGACGATGCACCGTGTGCAGGAATCGAGGCGGTCGCTGCTCGGTAATATTCCCGACTAAGCCTCAAGTCGCTTCGACTCTCGCACGCCTGCGGCTCCGTGTCGCCTCTACTAACTTCTTCGATATGGATCGGCTTATCATTGGGCACCTCTTTCCCGAAATTTGCAAACACCTCCGGCCACATTCCTTTCTTTCATCACTGATTATTACGATGAATGTATCTACCATTTCAACGTCTTACATCGTACAGCACTGCTGGTAAGTGTCACTCTGGGCCTAGCTTTGGGAACGACGGTCTGAATCCTGTGGATTCCCCCATGCTGGAGTTGACTGATAGCGTTATCTTTGTCAGTAGTTTATCCCAAGAATTTTGACGGTCCTTGATATACTAAGCTTCAATGGTCTTCACCGTGTGGTTTGTCCTGGGTAAACCTGGGTGGTATGCGCCCCCAGAACGCCCCTACAGTAGCTCGGCGGTGGCTCTCTTTAGAGGGACAAACTGAATTAGCTTGGCAAGCCCATCGTGAAATACCAGTAGTACCGTGTTCCCACGTTTTGAGCGACGCAAAGGAAAATTTTGCAGTTTTTCGGGTATTTAGACTTTTTTTTTTTTTAAAGTATTACAATTTGATTTTGTTAAAGATAACATCTTAAAAAACTTCCAAACTATTAGATACAATACCTAGAATATTAAAAATCAGTGAATTGTTGAGTCTAAAAGCTGTTAAAATCAGTTTTTTTTTATCGAAGAGCACCTTCATGTTTCATGCGTTCATGGTCAAAGACCATACTTGTTTTTGTGAAATTTAAAATGGATATTACTTATTAGGATTAATATTATATGATGATTTACCTAATATTTTGTGTTTGCAAAATAATTGGTAATTCTACTATACTATATGCAAAATAATGTTCTTTTTGTCTATCGGATCAATATTTCTGGCTGATCAAGAACATTATTATTACGGACGGACGGACAGACAGACAGGGCTAGATCAACTTTTCTCGGCACCCTGATCAAGAATATATATACTTTATGGGGTCTGCGACTTCTCCTTCTGCCTGTTACATACTTTTAACAAAACCATTATACCCTGGTTTCCCATTTTCAATGGGTTCAGGGTATAAAAATAAAAAGACCGGGTCAAGAAATCTGGCATTGTTTCCAAGTTAATAATATATATCTGCTATTTTGGAATCTCCCCCATAGTGCAGGGGGTTGAACCACTTTAACGTTAGGTGATCCGTGACTACATCGAACCTGTAGCCGCATCTTTCTGATCGCACAGACGATCACGGAACGATCTCCGTGGCCGAGTAGTTTAACTCCGCTTTCAGCTGCATTTGGCTGGCATAAGCTATCACCCATTCTTGGCCCTCGACTTCTTGGATCAGCGTCGGTTTCCAACATAAACCTCGGCGATAAGTTGGGAAACCCCATCACTGACGCCGTCATCAAGCTCTCTTGAGCTTCTGCAACGCTTTCTCATGCGCATTTGTGGCCCTTCTTGAGGAGACACGTCATCGGTTGGACTAGTGACGCGAAGTTAGGTACGAAGCGCATGTACCGTATCACCTCCACCTTTGCGAGATTCGTAACGTGGCCCACATCGGCTAGCCTCTCCCTGAAGAAATGAATGTTAAATTTGTTGAGGTTAGCTGCTCTTAAACTGCAGAAGATCTCTCTCAAGTTGGCCACGTACTGCTCTTTTGTAGCTCCGATCACCACGATGTCATCTATATACGCGAACGCATGGGTTTCCATCTCGGGCCCGATGACCGCAAACAGCCCCCTCTAGAACATTGCGCCCGCCGACCGTAACCCGAATAGCATCACCTTCCATTGGAACAAAATTTTGTCTGACACGGTGAATGGCACTTTGCCAGTAACTGCTTTTTAGATCCAGCGTGGATATGAACTGGGCGTGTTGTAATCTCTCCAGGATATGATTAATCCTAGGAACAGGAATCGAGTGTGTGTTTAATTATCGACACTCCACGCACATGCGCCTATCGCCGGCCTTCTTCTTTACTAAGACTATTGGCGCACTGTGCAGGCTTCACGAAGGCTGAATGTTTTCCAGTACGACGTAATCGACGTGCCGATCATGGCATGATGAGCATCATCATCCGTACCGCCTTCCAGGCGAGATTCAAGTACGCTTTCATTGTTCTGCCCACGCTCAGCGACGACCCGTCCGCCAACCTGATCTGTGACTGTAGCTCCTTCAACGCTCTTTGTTTCTTTTGTTTCGTATGCCGTCATACGCAGTCCTCGCTCATGAAGCTGCGTGAGGCCCCGGTGTCGATTGTGGCGACCACCCCCAATCAACAGCGCCGCGACAATCAATTCTGTCTCTATTGAGATTTTTGGTTTTGTTTGTCTTATGTGCTTGTGTGCCATATAAAAGCTTCCTTGCGTAAATAAATATTTCTGCTGGGGTTCTGTTCGTTCAAGTGTTTTGTCTTGTGGTTGTAAATGTATGGAATAGTTTTAAAAAAATTGCAGATTGTTTTCTATCTTTGATTTTGTGTTGTATGCTTTGTATTTTCGTTGATTAATGAAATCTTTCTGTCCTACTATTATGGGTCTGCCTGGTCCTTCAACTGGTCCACGGTAAAATGCAACTTGCGGGCTCTTCAGAATATTTAAGTTTCAACACCAAATTTAAGTTTTAACACCACTGGACCCACAGGCCCAAAGGCCAAAAATAAAAAAAAAATAAAAATGATCACAACGAAAAAAAAAAAAAAAAAAAAAAGGAAAGCAAATTGTCTCTAATATGTTCAATCTTTGCTATGCCAAACCAGATTTTTGTAGAAACATAACGGGACTTTCTAAAATTAAAACAAAACGCATGAGCACGTGTTCATTTTCAGAGCAAAGCCAAACATAAGATAAAACTTACAATGCCAAAGTCACTTTCAAGTCGTTCGCGTGTTCTTCCTATAATTAAATATTAATAAGGTATCAATGGATTTAAAGGTGCTTATTTAATTTTCGTAAACAATTAAAAATTTTCTTGTGTTTCTGTCTTTTTAAAATTAATGTTTTATGTAGCCCTTGATTTTATCCAGCAGTGAGAGAGCGAAACTTTTGTGCTCGCTCTTATAGCAATCACAGTTGCTCTGCATTGTGGTTACAATATTATTTATATTACAATTAAATATCTTAACCTATACAATTTTAAAAATACGGCCGCGATGAAAGGCCGTAGCGCTTCAATATAATGTTATTCATTTTTAAGTTAGCTTATTAATTAAGTGGCTGCTATGCGATGGATTGAGTCTTGTAGGAGCCGGATTTGGTCTTTATGATAACCACTCGCGCCCTACCATCTCCGTCGGCTATGGCTTCCGTCACCGCGCCTAGCATCCACTGTTGAGGAGGAGCGTTGTCCTCTCCCACGAGGACGACTGTTCCGACCTCCACGTTTTGCCTCTCCTTGGTCCACTTCGACCTTTGCAGGAGGCTGAGCAGGTAGTCCCTTGACCAGTCCATCCAAAATCGACGCTTGATACTTGATATCAGCTGCCATCTTTCTAAGGATGTCAGCTTGACGTTGACTGGCTCTGTTGACGCTAGTGGAAGTGCGCTAACGTGTTGCTGGGAGCGACCATTGTCTGCAAATTTAGCACGGCCTCGACTTCGACCAGCACGGTGGCCAACTCGTCCTGCCGCAAGACTGCGCTGCCCATTGCAGTCCCTTGGAAGACTTCACTGCCGTTTCCCAGAGACCGTCGAAATGCGGCGCTCGAGGAGAAATGAAAACACAGTCCATTCCCCGATCCGCAGCAAACGTTTCCATGTCCGCTGTGTTGGAATGGAACGTGCTCATGAGGTCCAGAGTGCATGCAGCACCCACGAAAATGGTGGCATTGTCGCAGTAGAGCTTCCGTACAAGGCCACGTCGACCAATGAACCTGGATACACACATCAAAAATGAGTTGGTGGTTAAATCGGTTATTAATTCGAGATGCACAGCCATCGAGGTAATTCATAGTAATTGCAGTTCTACGCTTCTTTAACAGATCTCATTCTTTCGATAATGTAATTTCTGAATTGGGTGGCCACAATGTGTCAGAAAGCTTTAAAAATCCTGGTCCGCAAAACTATAAAGATGTTTTAAGCTCCTCAACGGAACATCCCCGAGACACAATGTCAGCTGGGTTATCCTTCGTCGGTACATGACGCCATGATACATTAGTAGTCAACTCTTGGATGGTTGCCACGCGATAAGCAACGAATGTATTCAAACAACCTCAGAGTCTGACTGACTCAAGTAGTTTCTGTACCGCATCTCACAATGTAGCTAAAAATTCTGTAGCCCACAACTCCAGCCGCGGAACAGATTTTGTTTTCAAAGCCTTTGATTTGGCGATCAGCAGACTGATAGTGATACCCTCATCTGTTTGCATTCTTACGTATAAACAACAACCGTAAGCTCACGGCAAATCCATGGATTTGGCATCCTTTTGACTTGAGTGTGCCAACATAACGAGGTATATGCAACGAGTCTAAATTTGAGAAACAGCTTGTCTCATTTGGATGGGTAATTGGTCATCCCACCCAAATTTGTGCAACTCATTTCTTGTAGAACGACCTTCGCTCGAGTGACGATCGAACTTAACAAACCTAAGGGGTCGTATAATCGTGCCACAAACGACAGAACGGACCGTTTGGGGGGTTGTACCTCTGTTAAGTATCTATAGAGTATTTAAAAATGTCATTCATAGGATTCCAAATTAATACTAAGGTTTTCATGTCCTCTTGATGACCAATGATAATATAATTTCTTGCTGGTTGTGCTGCGAGTTGCTTACTGTTGGACGATCATTTTTTGAGAGGAAATCCAAATGCTGGAAGAATAATTATCAAGTCTCGGTGCAACATACATAATTCTTCAACGCTATCTGCTCCTGTTAACAAGTCATCAACATTAAAATCTTGGGCTAACGACCTTGCAGACGCTGGATGAATGGATGCATGGAAGTCACCTAGATGTTTTAAACATCGAATTGCTAAGAATGGAGCAGTCGCTGTCCCACACGTTACTGTATTCAAACGAAAGATTTGTAACGGATCAGTGGGCGATTCCCTCCACACAACAAGTTTAAAGTTGTCAATTTCAATTTGACGGTACATTTTAGCGATATGTGCTGTAGCAGCCCAAGGACGAAGTCGAAATCTTAGCAAAGTCTCCCATAACTGCAGCGAAAATTGAGATTAGGATTTGCTAGAAGCATCAAACACTACTCGTAGTTTAGTGGATTCACTGTGCGGTCTTAGCACGCATTGATAAGGGATGAAATAATGCGGCTCTCTCGGGATTCGATTGTCGGTTGGGCTCATATGATCCAAAGCCAAGTACTCTTTCATGAAGTCCGTATACATTGGCCGAATGTCATCTTGCTTGCTCATTCTTCTTTCCAAGGCCAGAAAACGTCGCATGGCTGTGTCATAAGACATACCAATACTATGTGGGCTTGATTTGAATGGCAATGACAATCTGAACCGACCTGGTGGTTTGGCAAATAGTCTCTACAAAGGACTTCTCACACAGTTGTTGTTCTGGGGTATACAAATTGGAAGTAATTGTATTTGCTTTTTCTTCCAACTCCCAGAAAATACGAACTATCGAATCTATTTCTATGTCGTCCTTAACGGCATCCCGTTCGGGATGCTATGGCTATGCTATTTACAGATGATTTACAGATTAAGTCTGTGACGAAGTAAGACGAGGGACTGCCGGTACAACTGCTGAGCTATCGCCTCAGAGCTGTATCTATGCAGTATGGTATGGTGCGGCTTAGATCACACACGACAAAGGGCTGATTTGCAAGCAGCCACTGAATGACCTGTTCGCATACAATTTATGCATAGTGGATAGCTCTTTACAAGTGCAAAACGTTTTTGACATGGGATTGCTGCGAATGACGAACACGAATGGATGAAGTGATCATTCTATTTACAGAACACGCATTTAGGGCCCTGTGGCTGACTTGGCAGAGCGACAGCTAGCGAAGTTTTCCCAATTCTTTTCTTATTATACTGAATTGCCTTACGATGTGGACCAGATGATTCTTCAACACTTAAGTGCTGATATCGTCTGTTTAAGGCATTTTCATAATCTCTTCCCACCTAGAGCGCGTGCCTGCGTCTGCTTTCATCATTACAAAATGTATGAGCATAGCATTCGAAATCTGTTTATCAGATCCTAGCGATAACAACGATTCGTAAATAGCACGTACTGAATCCACTAGCATGCGCGAAGATGATGCTGATGGTTTAGACATGTGTGGGAGGTCAAATAATTTAGCGATGCTGATAAAAATATGAGACACTTATTGTCGTACACATTTTTTAAGGCAGTTTACGCTTTTGCATAATTAGCATCCGTTACCTGATACGCCTTGATAGTGCCACTAACCATACAACACATAGACTGGACAACTGGTACAAGTTAATGTGCAAACTTATTTTTTGACATTAGAACCCCATCAACTTAATTAATTCAAAATTGAGGTAGGCACACGCCCAATATTCGAGACCCATGCACGAAACATGCAAATGCCCCAGGCAGAGCATTCATTCAAATTAAAGGCTCACATCAGCTACCCACAGCAATCGCTGGGAAAATAGAATTGCTACATGCAGCAAGTGTATCGCACACAGGCACATAAAAGCCTACACATATAGCAAGGAAGTGTAAATGTGTATGTGTATGTGTGTTCGTATGCAAGTTCACATCAGCTACCCAAACGAACGAAAATCAACTGCTGGGGGTTCTAATAGTAGTACTACAGGCAGTAAGAATATCGCACACAGGCACATAAATGCCTATACATATAGCGAGGAAGTGTAAATGTGTGTGTGTAACCGAACGAAAATCAACTGCTGGGGGTTCTAATAGTGCTCTACAGGCGGCAGCAAGAATATTGCACACAAGCACATAAATGCTTACACATATAGCGAGGAAGTATAAATGTGTGTGTGTATGGTCATCGAGAAATAAAATTCGTTATGCACGTCAACACTTTCATACCCTTTCCACAAATAATCATGAAAACGCTAACATTTTGCATGAGCATGGCAAAGCCGTTTAAGAATTCGGTATACCCTTCGCTCAAAAGGGAACCAATGGGATCGCGTCGAGAAAAAATTTCAATTTTTGTGAGCTGCTTGCTGTTTGTGCCAGCATACATATATTTTTGTGAGAAGAGAGCAGAGAGTAAAAGGCATAGGGCAGAAAGAGAAAGAGAGCAAGGGAAAGAGCGGCACATGCCAGGCCTTTTTTGAAAATCGACCATCACCGTCGAGCGCTCGAAGCGGAATGATTTTGCCATCAGAAAATTTTTTCTCCCGACCCTAAAAGTAAAAACCCGAGCAAATACGAAGTTGATGGGGTTCTAATGTCAAAAAATAAGTGTGCACATTAACTTGTTCCAGTTGTCCAGTCTATGTGTTGTATGGTCAGTGATAGTGCCTAACGCTTCTTTTTCCAAACACGACAACAAGTGATTGAAATTTTCTATATTTGATAGCCCTGGCTCGTTATCTACTAAACTTTCAAACTAGTCCAATGAAATTTGTATATTCCGAATATTCGTCGCTAAACTTTGACAACTTTATATTCGGATGATTTCTCGAGTGTGACTCGGAGCCAATCATTGTAGATTTGGCGGGACTCTCAATTTTAGGTTGTCTATCACTACTTCGCTTCATTAAAAGTGCCTTAGTTGACACCAGCGTTTGAAAATGCTACGCTACTCCGTAGTTTTTCGTTTTGCTCTGGCTACCGCTCTCGTTTATGACGGGAGCCGTAGCAGAGCCATAGTCGAACGAAAAAATGCGAGAGCTCTGCTCTGCTCTCGGAGTTTGTTGTGCTGAAATCTGTAGTGGTAGCAATAGCACGAAACGAAATTAACGACTACGCTTCGGCAGAGCGATAGCCGAAAAACGAGAGCGAGATGAGAGCAGAGCAAACGCAATTGTCTTTGTTGCTACGGCTCTTTGGGCAGATATTCTTATTGCAAATAAAATCAAAGTAATGTATTAAGAAATAGGCAAAAAACGGATGCATGTAGATTTATGTGCATATAGATATTAATTGTCGAATTCAGTTATTTACTTAATACATTACTTTGATTTTATTTGCAATAAGCAACAAAGTCAATTGCGTTTGCTCTGCTTTCATCTCGCTCTCGTTTTTCGGCTATCGCTCTGCCGAAGCGTAGTCGTTAATTTCGTTTCTTGCTATTGCTGCCACTACAGATTTCAGCACAACAAACTCTGAGAGCAGAGCAGAGCTCTCGCATTTTTTTGTTCGACTATGGCTCTGCTACGGCTCCCGTCATAAACGAGAGCGGTAGCCAGAGCATAGTCATATTTTCATTGCTCTTGCTGCTACGGAGTAGTTTTTGCGAACACTGGTTGACACACACAATTCCTAAACGTGGGCCGAGACACTAAATCAGCATTATTGTCGTCCAACTCTTGTTGTTCAGACTCTTAATTCTACATTCAATTTCAAATATGGTCTAGTGAAATCTTTTAATGATTTGTTTGTGCGGGCTATGACATTTGTGACGTTCTTATAGACGGTCAAGAGAGCTTCGACACACTCTGATGATGACTCATCCATAGACCGATTCTTTCCTCTCTTATTGCCAATCATAACTGAGCTTCACGCTCAGTTAAAACGAAATTCAATCAAAACAAAAAGAAAAGCTAACTTAATGTATGACAACAAGCGAAGAAACAACGCAAAGCTAGAGCACTACTATATGCGCAAGCGTAAGCAAACAGAGCAACGGTCAATTATAATATGCACCTTATTTTTTTTATTATGCCCTGAGCCCATTGAAAAATGGGAAATCAGGGTATAATGGTTTTGTTAAATGTATGTAACAGGCAGAAGGAGGCGTGGCAGACCCCATAAAGTATATATATTCTTAATCAGGGTGACGAGAAAAGTTGATATAGCCATGTCCGTCTGTCCGTCCGTCCGTCTGTCTGTCCGTCCGTCCGTCCGTCCGTCTGTCCGTATGTCCGTCTGTCCGTCTGAAATTCGATAACTTGTATATTTGCAAAGTTATCGATAAACGAATTTATCGGGAACCAGTTATAAAATTCTAGCTAATTCATCTTTAGAGTTAGAGTCTCCAAGTCTTCTGCATATATATAGTGTGAGGAGCAATATAGGTATGCACGTATGCAGTGTATATAAACACATGTATTTGCTGTGTGTTTATATGCACATACGTGCATGCATATATTGCTCCACACAGCGACGCGAACACTATAGGAGCAACCCTCGCGACTGGAAGGGTCAGAGAGCGGACGATAGTCCGTCTCTCTCGCTCCTATAGTGTCAGCAATTGGCTCGCGTCGCTCGACCGCAGGTCATAGGGCACCGTTAGCCGAGGTACCGCTCCAAGTGACGGACGCTGTCTTTTTGCATAGCAACAGCGGTACTTCGGCCAACGCGAAGCTGCCGCGACTTTTGGCGGCCTGCTGGCGTCACCCAGATCACGCCATTGTGCCGTTAGATGGACACGAGCGGCAGGCAGGCCCCGCTCCAGAGCCGAACAGGGCCTGCGGCGGCCCTATAAAAGGGCACCGGCGGTGTCATAGAGGGAATCAATCAAAAAGTGCGCAGAAAGCAGAAAGTACGCAAGAATCAAGAGTGAGATCGAGAGTGAAGATCAAGAGTGAGATTCAAGTGAAGTTCAATACAAGTCAACGCGAGCAAGGACATCGAAGGACTACGATATCGACGCAGGACACCGATATCCAGGACTCGAAGCAGAAAGGACATCGTGGGAGCATCCAAAGTATCCTGGAAGGATACTTCAGACGCCTATAAGGACCCAGGCATACAGAAGCAGTAGTAACGCACGACGACTATACAAGTGTGTTGTATCGCTAAATAATAATTATAATTTATAACGAGAATATACCAAGTACAAAATCCAAATCCACAAAGTGTTATTATTCAATATCGCAAGGGCTTCAACAAATAAATTTGTTGAAACGAACGCACAGTCGGCTGAAACTGGCCCGGCTTAGACTCGGGTATAACCGAAGGTTCGTTACAATAGATACTAATTTAATACAATTTCGGTTTTTGTCAGATTTTGGATTCCGTTCCCCATTTCGCCCCACCACCAAAAAATGCATTTCAAATACTAGAGACATGCAGTTTGCTTTAGCATATAGATATGAATATCATAATCATAATCTTAAGATATCAATACGATTGTCCATCTAGAAACCGAATTATTAATCATCAAAGTTTTCTCATCAAAACCCAAGCGACGCAGCAGCAAAGCAGCGAGACAGCAAGTCGCTTGCATTGCTTACACACATTCATACACACATACATGCCTACAAGCGTAGATCAGCGTCTATGTGTGCGCGTGGTTTTGCATGTACAGTTTCTTATGCGTGCAGAAACGAATCGAATAATTATTTGTTCGAAGAAGGGCTCAGGGGATTTCGTAGTCGATCAGTCTCGACTACATCTTTCTTACTTGATTATTTATCTTTTAAATAAATTTAACATAATTCACATAGGCATAGATAAGTTTGTACATTCAATAATATTCTGTATGCATTTATTCATTTGCTCTTGCATTAATTGGTGATCTACATATGCACTATGTTTATTTTTGTACTTCACTGATTGTTGATGAAATCGATAAAACAGCCTTCCAATCCTGAGGGGTTGCATTGCCGATACCGAGAAGAATTGTGCGGCAAGGAAAGAGAGCTGGGTGAAGCGGCATCGAGGGGCTTCGATCGCAGAGTGACGAGTCGGTTAGGTGAAAAAGAAAAGAAGTCTTGAGCGATAAACGTGAGTAACGAGATGCGCGATAATAAAAGAAAAGAAGGGAATGGCAAGAAGAAAGAATCAGAAATAAAGGAGAAGTATCGTAAAGAAAACGTGAGTTCTTATTTTCTTTCTGTCGCAAGGCCACACAATAGTAGCGTTAATGACGTAGTTGCTAACCGAATTAGTGCAGCAAGGTTGCCGCAAGGTTGCCTTACAAGCAATTTCTTATGATTTGAAAGGATTATTTCATTAAATTCTGCAAAAGTGAGGGTATATTGTAGTTTTGATAAGGCACTTAAACTTACTTTTTGAAATTTTAGGAAACCTGAGAGCTATATTTTAAATGAAGATGTTTTTAAATTATTTTTTTGGCCAATTTGTCAGTCATTTCTATGTAGGTTATTATGTCCTGAACCCATTGAGAATGGGAATTCAGGGTATAATGGTTAAAAATTAGATTCTTTTAATGCTTGCTCAAATACTTGAAACTATCATCGAGCTGCTTGTTTAAGGCCGTAAATGGCCTTATTTAACTTACAAGCATTTCCAGCTTCACTTGATATGCCTTGAGGAGGTTGCATATAGATTTCCTCATTTAAAACACCATAAAGGAATGCTGTCTTAACATCCATCTGATGGACTTTTAAATCATATTGGACTGCTAATGGCAGTATGAATTTAAAACTTGCAATTCTAGCAACAGGTGCAAAAGTTTCATCATAGTCAATTTGATATTTTTGAGTAAATCCTCGTGCAACTAATCTAGCTTTATATGCAATTGGTATTCCTAATTCATTATATTTAATAGAAAATACCCATCTACTACCTACAATGTTTTTGTCTTTTGGCAGTTTTGTAATCGTCCAAGTGTTATTAATTTCATGGGCCTTTAACTCCAACTTTATTGCATCCTCTCAAGCAGATTTATCGTCTCTAAGTTTTATCTCATCGAATGAACTTGGAACTTCATCGAAAATTAAATGGTGTAATGAAGTTACTATATCTGGGGTATAACATTCAGTCTCCCCAGGGTTATTTACAAGAAAATTTATAAACTGCCGGAACCGCGGGATGAGAGGAATGACAAGCTAGGGGAACGATAGGTAGGAAATGGGTCAGCGATGACGGAAGCAGCAGACGGCGGCCTGGAAAGCGCTATAGGCACGCGCGCCGCTGGCCGCCCAGACCTCACTCTGGCGTATAACGCGCGGACTGAGAGTCTGGTGGTGTTTTCCGAGCATCGGAGGAGCCTGCGTGCGGTACGAGGTCTTACGGGTCCAGTGCCGGTGTATGACACTCAGCAACTGGAACGCCGAACTCGCCGGCGGTGATGACGACCCAGCTGAATACCACGTGGATCCAACTCTGATGTATCACACTCGGAATAGGATCACGTGGCACCAGTCGGGGTCGTCTCGAGATAACCCGACTAACAGCCACTATCACCCACGGCACGGCCGAGCAATGGCACGCCCACGGGCGGCTGCGTGGATCCAGCTCTGGCTCATAACGCTCAGAGCAAGATCACTGGCTGCCACGCGAATCTCTGGCGTATAACGCTTGGAGCCGGACTACTGGCGGCCCCGCGAATCCAGCTCAGGCGCATAACGCTCAGAGCAGGTTCGCGTGGCGCCCGCGGAGCGCCATTGCGAGGCCAAAAGACACGGACAATCACTATCAGACACTGGCCTTCCATGGCACACCCACGGGTGGCCGCGTGGATCCAGCTTTGGCGCATAACGCTCAGAGCAAGATCACTGGCGGCCACGCGAATCCAGCTCTGGCGCATAACGCTCGGAGCCGGATCGCGTGGCGCCCGCGGGGATCACGGCGAGGCCACAAACACGCACAGACATTTAACAAAAAAACACCGGCAAGCAGTGGCGCGCCCACTCGCGGCCACGTGGAGCCAGCTCTGGCGTATAACGCTCGGAGCCAGATCACGTGGCGTCCGCGGTGCGCCACTGCGATGCCACAAATACGGACAAGCACGTCGCCCGCAACATAGCCCCGATCGGCTCCACTTGTGTCCGGCCCTGGCGTATAACACTCGGGGCCTGATCACGTGGCGCCTGCTATGTGCGGCGACACCACCCAGTCGACGCTTAACACTTCGATGTTCTTTTTCATTTCTGCACTTTATTAATAATTTCTCTGTGCTTAGCGATCTACGGCCACTCGCTAAGTCTATCACTTAGCGGCGATTAGCATAAGGCGGCGGCATTATAGATAAATGCGTGGATCAGTTCTTCGACTATTATGCGTGCGTTTGCTTTAGCGGTCAGAAGGCGATTAATTGCAGCGCCCACGCGCCCTTTGATTCAGAACGGCTGCTGCACTTGTCTGTTCTGCCCGCTGCGCAGCCGCTACATGCATTTGCATGCATTCGGCTGCGCATGAGCTTTTGCCTCTGCCCGGTCGAGCGCCAGCGCGTGCCGACGCTGCATAGCGTGGGAACATTCGGCTCGGCACATGGCTATGCGTTCTCTTAACGGTTCTGAGCTGCGCTCTCTTAGCGGTGCGCCGCTTGCTCACACTAAGCGCTGCTGTGCTCTCTTAATAGTTGCGTCGCGTCTCTGCTATCGTTCGATGCTGTTGCTAGGTGCATTATTTTGCGCATAATGCAGCCTGTACCGCGATTGATCGCCGTTAGCATTACATTTAAAATACATTTGTTCAAACTATTATCATCCTCATTGTAAGATATTTTGGGCTTGGCACTAAGTCTTTCACTTTTTCTTTGTGTTATCTTAGTGTCGGTATGATCATCTTTCTTACAACCCATACTCTCATTCTGGATACTTTCCTTACTTTAATTCAGGTTATCAGTTTGTTTCCTTTTTCTACTCTCATTCGAAAAATTAGGCTGTTCACATCCTTTGTTGTCATTCAGAAATTTTACTTTTTCAGATTCCGTACTATCATTCCGGAATTCCACTCCTTACTTTAATTCAAGAATTCTTAACTGTTCTTTTCCTTACTCTCTTTCAAGAAATTTTCTGTATTTCTTTCCCATTTTTTATTCGGGATTTCTTCTTCAGATTTCTATATTTGTCTCATCGACAACGTCTCTAGCAACAAAAAACTTTTCTTTCATGACATCCCATAATTTATAACCATTTGGCTCATATCATATAAGAATAGCTTTATATGATTTCTCATCAAATTTGCCTTTCTTAAGTTTGTTATATACAAAAACTCTCAAAGTTTTTAAGTTTGGCTTCCTATTGTGCCACATTTCGTATGGGGTCATTTTGTTTTCAGTTAGAGCTCTGCTTGGGATTCTATTGATTAAATATGTTGCGGTGAGTACAGCTCCAGCCCCAGAAGCGTTTATATAACTTTGCACCATTTACCATGGTGCGAGCTTTTTCTGTAATAGTTCTAATCATTCTTTCTGAAACACCATTCAATTGAGGTGTATGTGGCACTGTCAGATGATAGCTTATTCCATTTTTAACACAAAACTCACGCATTTTATTTGACAGGTACTCTCTACCGTTGTCAATATATAAATTAACAATTTTCACTTTAAAATGAGCTTGACTCTTTGCAGCAAAGTCTTTAAAAACATTGAAAACATCCGACTTGTATTTCAACAAGTAGGTTGAAAGTTGATCTGTGTAAATTGATCTAAGAAAATCACAAAGTAATTTGTATCGTCAATTGTTGTTGGTGTAATTGGGCCACAAACGTCTGAATGTACAACAAATGATGGACGTTTGATATGATTTTTGTCTTTAAACTGATTGAACGGCAACCTAGCTTGCTTCCCATTTAAGCATTTAAGCAATGCCCTATTTGGTTTTAGTTAACAAAGCTGTGATCAGGGCAGTGGCGCTGGTGGTAAGCGCTATGCAAGCTAAACTTTTTTTCAAAAATTCTTATTTAAAAATTTTTTTTTTATATTTGTATATTAATTATATATAAACATACGCATATGAATTGTGCATTTAAGCACCAGAAACTGTTTTTCCGATTTGCCACGCTGCCGTGGACAAGCAATTTTTCTATACACGCATACATGCATATATATATGCATGTATGTGTACACAGATGTTTCTACAAGTATACACATACAAGTGATATAGCAGTGAACTTATTTAGGTTTAGCTAACGATTACATGTTATTTTCAAAAGACCTGGGTTCAAATCCCGTTATAAATTTTTTATTTATCATTGTTTTTTGCACATTCTTGTCGCTTGTTGCTGATCCACACTTCCAGCAGAATGGAATCGCTGAACTCATGTGAAGCTGCAACATGTCGATAATTTCGTGAAGGAGCAAAAATGAGCAAGTCTTTTTATAGCCTGAGCCGATTAAAAATGGCAAACCAGGGTATAATGGTTTTATTAAAAGTATGTAACAGGCGTGGCATGCGTGGCAGACCCCATTAAGTATATATATTTTTGATCAGGGTGACGAGAATAGTCGATATAACCCTGCACGTCTGTCCGTCCGTCCGTCCGTCCGTCCGTATGCATGAACGCGTCGATTTCCGAAGATATATGAGCTAGAGAGTTAATTCGTTTTGTGTTAGGTCCGTATATTGCACGCGCAGTACGAGTTTGTTTCAGAAATTCGATAACTCATATAGATCCAGAGTCATCGATAAAAAACTTTATCGGGAATCAGTTATAATATTATATCTCGTTCATCTTTAGAGTTAGAGTCTCTAAGTCTTCTACATATATATAGATACTAATTTAATACAATTTTGGTTTTGTCAGATTCCGGTTCCCAATTCGCCTCCACACCCCCAAATGTGTAAAAAATGTATTTAAAATACTAGAGACACATAGTTTGGTTTAGCATATATGTAGATATGAATGTCATGATCATAATCTAAAAATTTGATTACGATTGTCCGTCTAGAAGCAGAATTATTAATCAAATTAGTTATCGCAGCAAAATCCACGTGGCAGAGCAAGCGAGACAGCAAGACGCCTGCAATACTTACACACATGCAGACGTACAAGCGTAGATCAGCGTGTGTGTGTGCGCGTGTTTTTGCATGTATAGTTTGTTACTCGTGAAGAATCGAATCGAAGCATTCTTGGAATATTATTCGTACGAAGAAGAGCTTTCTTACTTGTTAATATTGGATCAAATGCCTTTGTCGTGTCAAAAGTTATGGCTGACGAAACGCACGTATATATATTAGTTTTCATCTAAAAAATGCACACAGCAACATATTGCACAATTGAACAATAAATCACAGAATAACAAAAAATTTGTAAATTTGTCCGTATGTTTGAACGCGTCGATTCCCGAAGATACAAAAGCTAGAGAGTTCATTCTTTTTGTGTTAGGTCCGTATATTGCACGCGCAGAAATTCGAAAACTTGTATATTTGCAAAGTTATCGATAATCGAATTTATCGGGAACCAGTTATAAGATTCTAGCTAATTCATCTTTAGAGTTAGAGTCTCCAAGTCTTCTGCATATATATAGATACTAATTTAATACAATTTCTGTTAGATTTTGGATTCCGGTCCCCAATTCGCCCCCACATCCCCAAATGTGAAAAAAATGCATTTCAAATACTAGAGACATGCAGTTTGTTTTAGCATATAGATATGAATATCATTATCATAATCTGAAGATATCAATACGATTGTCCATCTAGAAACAGAATTATTAATCATCAAAGTTTTCTCATCAAAACCCATGCGCAGCAGCAAAGCAGCGAGACAGCAAGACGCTTGCAATGCTTACACACATGCATACATACATACATGCCTATAAGCGTAGATCAGAGTCTATATGTGCGCGTAGTTTTGCATGTACAGTTTCTTATGCGTGCAGAAACGAATCGAACAATTCTAGGAATATTATTCGTTCGAAAAAGAGCTCAGGGGATTTCGTAGTCGATCAGTCTCGACTACAGCTTTCTTACTTGTTTTTCCTTAAGGCTATGGCAACTATGGCCTCCAGCTCATGCTAGTTTAGACTACGGATATTTATATTTTTATATTTTCATATTTACATATTGTTCAAACATGAACATGCGACACAAATAAATATAAAATTACGGATAACCTGCGCGTTACCAAATAAAAAATTAAAAATTCCCAGCCACAAATTTTAGGCCCCTGGCAGTATGTTCAAGCATGAACATGCCTCATAAATAAACATATTAAAAAATCAAAATGTTAGAGAGTCAAAATGTTAGAGAGTCAAAATGAAACACTCCACATTTACCGAATTCAAAAATTGAACTGTTTATTTCTTAAAATCCTAGTGCTTATATACCTTAAAAATACTTCCAGGCACTGGAATCTTCCCGAAGGTTCCTATCATCTTTGTCTTCCTTCATGCGGACCCTCCATTGCTACAAATTCTCTTGTTTGAATTTGAGCAATACATTTATATAAATTAGAAAATCTTTAAGTCTTTTAATTAAAAAAAACCATCATTTATTTCTGTGAGTTGAATTAGAACTAACTTAAGAGCGATTTACAATGTTTTAATGAAACCTATGTTATGCCGGCGTCGCTGCTGACGTCGCTGCGCCTGTTGCTACCGCTGATGTCGTGCCTTGCTGCTATTGGTTGGTGATCGCCATTGGTCAATGCTGCCGCCGTGGAGTTGCACTTGTTGTGCAATTCGCAGAGTTTCGTCTTGCATCCGTTGGTCCCACGGTTAATGGCCTAAAGAGTGCGTGATCAGCGCACGTGGCCTTTGCCTCGTTCCCTCTGTAGTCTGCACCGAATGGGTGGTGCATTTTTGGGTGTCCAGTTACAGTCGCCGGTCACACGGTGGGTTGCTGATAATGTTGGGTCAGCTTGCTTTGGCTCTTACGCAACTTATGTTGTTTTGGCTAAGTTGCTTATGTGTTGCTGCATATGTTGTTGTTGTTTTATTTGGGTTTGACATACAGGGTGTTAACTCTTCCCCCTTTAAATGCGACCGTCCTCGGTTGCTACGTAAACTCCAGCTGGTGTGCTGTCGGTAACCATTTGCTTGTTGTCTAGAGTCTTTCTTTTGATTCTTTTAACGAGTTCGATGGATACTCCCATTATAATTAATAATAGGTTGCTGAGTGACGTGTAGCCGATAGTAGCCTGCACAGTCCCTTTGTCTCCTAGTTTCTCCAGAATTTTGGTGTTGTTGGTATTTAGTTCTTTTACCATTTGTAGTGATAACGCTTCGTCCAGCTTGGTTTTCTCTGCTGTTAATTGGAACACTGGGGGTTCTGGTTCCGCGGCTCGTGCCTCTTCCGTTTTGTAGGTCGTTTCGCCGATCCTTACTGTAGAGTTGCGGTATTGTATAAGGTATGTGCCTTGGAGTTTATATGTTTTGTCATCCAGTGTGACTGATCCGTTGAATCCGTTCAGCAAAAGGGTACCCGGAAGTATTTCTTCGAAGTCCGGAACGTGTTGATTGTTTATAATGGTGCATTCAGGTTTTTTAAGATTAAGCAGGGCATATAGACAGGTATCATTACTTAGCCTTAATAGTTTAGCTCTATTACATATTGTTTTTTCATTATGATTTTCACAAGGTTCTTTTATTGCAAATGTTTCATTATTATTACATTCTATTAAATTCTCGAATTTTATGTCATTTATGATTTTGCCATTTTTGCTTTAAGAGTTTTACATTTGTCTGTACTAATCATGGGAATACTTATAATATAAATTAAATTTTTCCCATTTGTGGCTAGTTTTACTTCAGCAAATTCTAAAAGTTCTTCTATGTTAAAAAACAGATTATTTTCTTTTGTAAAAATTTCTTCGATTACTTTAGTTTCTACTGCTGAAGAAATGAACGAATTAATAGTATTTGTTTTTGCCCATGTTATTGCTAGTAGGATATTAGTTATTTCCTCTTTTACTAGTTGAATTTTGTATTTTAGGACATTTGCTTTTTGGTTAATAACCTCTTCTGAATTTTGCGTTAATTTTATGATTTTATTAGTAATATTACCTAATTCATTAATTTTTTCTCCAATTGTTCGTTTATCTTATTTATTAGAATTTGATGATCATATTGATCTGGGTTTCCTGCCAACCATTTCCATGCTGTTCCTATAGCTTCAATAGCTCTTTTAAATTTGAGTTGAGGTCTAAGTCTTCTCAAGTCGTTTTTGATTTGGGATAATTCATACGAAATGAATGGGTGAAGGGAATGATCTGTAGGAAGTGAGTGTAGTGAGTCGTTCAATGATGAGTAAATTTCGCTGTATTTGTCTAGATCGAATATATGGATGATTTTGAATGTGCTGTCTTGTTTAGCTGCCAGTGGTTGTCCCCAAGCATGTTGGTAAAATGATCCTGTAAGTTAAGTTCGAATATTTTTTTTTTTTTTTTTTTTTGTGAACTATTTTGCCTGAAACTGTTTTAATAGTTGAATTCGTGTTTTCTGCTACTATTTCTTTTTTGTATCTGGGTGTGAGTTTGGAGCCTAAACGTTTATTGATTTTAACATGTATTATATCTCCTGGTTCGTAGTTTCTCATTTCATTCTTGTTCTTATTATGGTATTCTAAATCGGCTTTTTGTTTGGCTAGGATTTTGTCTGATATTATTTTTCTATTTTCTGCTGTTTTCTCTGGATTGTTAGGAACTGCTGTGCCAAGAAACGTATCAATTGGTTTTTTTCCGGTTACTAAGTGGTAAGAAGTATTGTATTCTTGTACTGCCTTAAAAAGTGTGTCTGTGAAGCTCATATCTGTGTTGTCTTTTTTTAAACATGTCATTATTTCTGATAAAGTGGAGTGAAATCTTTCTATTTGGCCATTACTTGTTGAATTATAGGGTTTTTTCGTTATCGATTATGATAACTTTCGGCATGCCGAATGCTATTAGTATTTCTCTAAGCGGAATTTTTATATCTTTGACTTTGACTTTGACTTGAACGTATTTAGAGAATTTATCAATGCTAGTTAATATGGTGTTTTTTTCTGTCATGTAGATATCAATGTGAACGATTTCGCCTGGAAATTTTGGAATTGGTGTTGCTTGAATTTCGGAATTTGGGGGGTGTCTATCGTATTTTGACTCTTTGCATGTCAAACATGATTTAACGATTTCTTTCACTTTTTTATATAGTTGTGGGAAAAATGATTTTTCTAAAATTTTTCCCATAATATGTTCGGGAGTAAACAGCCCGTTGACAATTCTTGGGTCAAGTCGTTCTTTGAAGATGTCGATTAGCTCTTGTTCCGTATAGTGTGGTCGAGTTACTATGTGTCTGTGATATGTGGGGAATGGTATTTGAAATTGGTAATCAGATTTTTCGCCAATTAATATAAAAATTTGATTTTTAAACACATTGATGGGAACTTCCATTGAAGGGATTAAGTTGTGCGATGAGCTTTCATCGCTCATGATTGTAGCTTCGATACTGTGGCTTTCAGTTACTGGATTCCTTGACAACGCGTCTGCTACTACGTTAGTGTTTACTATCAGAATATCATTTCGCACATCTATAACAACGTTAAGTTGTTTCATTGTATCGTTGCCTAAGATACCATGAAAAGTTTTTAGTGTAGGTAGTACGAAAAAATTTTATTGGGGTGTCGTTGAGACTAAACAAGTTAAGAAAAATATGATGTGTGATAGCTATCTGTCCGGCAATTGTGTTGGCAAAGAATGTGTCTTGATTTTTTTTTTTTTTTTTTTTGATGTGTTGCAAAAGATGGTTGGATATAGTTCTGATTAGAGCCTGTGTCAATGAGGAAATTCAATAATTTGCCGTCCCTCGTTTTACACTGAAGATATGGCAACGAGGAACGATTTAGACTAAAAAATTTATGTCCGAGGTATCTGTTATTTGATTACCATCATTTGGAGAGCTTTCACCTTCATATGGTAGATCAGTAATACCATGCTCTTCTATAGCAGTGTTGTAATTTTGTTCGTTCGTGTTCAGTCCTTGGACTTCCCCTGTGTTTATATGGAATTGTCGTTGAAATTTATTTGGGGTTTGGTCTATTCTATCAGATAAAGGTCTTTTTATAGCGTTTTGATTATTATCTGGTCTGTTCATGTAATTAATATTTCGAGTTCTGACCGATGGATCGACTTCCATTGGTTGTACAGCGGGTTGTGGTTTAGGGGCTATTGGTCTTGGTGGTGCATTAAAGAAGTGTTGCGGTTGTTGAAATAGTTGCCTTTGAATATTTTGAGGTTGCGAAAAATTAGGTTTTGATGAGTAATATAAATTGGGGTTGAAATTGGTCCTATTCTATTTTGCGATCTATATCTGTGTTAAGTATTTCACGACCTTTTTCTTACAAAATTTTCCTAACATATCTTTCTACAGTGTTTTCTATACATCTTTGAGTTATGTCTTGGTTTGTCGTTGACTTTGAACTGGTCGATGGAGAATTGTCGTCTGGGGGTGGCATGTTGAGTTGAGAAAATGCTCGTGTAAGGTTATCAATGGTTTGGGATAGGTTAGGACAGGTTTTATCGAAAGTGAAAATTTTGTTTGAATTTATGAGGAGTCTTATCCCCTCATTTTTCTTATAGTGCAGATAGGGAAAATGGGGGTGGTATGGCTTAGAAATTTTCTTAATTTACTTTTGAATTTGTTTGGTATGTTTGATTAATTAGTTTTCTTAAGCTATTCGTTTTTAAATTGTTTGTTCTTTTGTATTCAAGTTTTTCTTGACTGATTTTTAAATTGTTTACTGTATTTGATTAATTATTTTCCTTAAAATATAATTTTTTTCAAATTGTTTGGTGCACTTCTAATGCTTAATTTTCTTACGATATTATTCTTCGAGTTGTTTTTTTCTTCTTGTATTTAAAAATTTTTTTGAATAAAACTTAATTTCTATGCTTACAATATTAGTGCTTCCTACGCTGATGTCCCGGATTATTCCCTTTTGTCCAATCCCACGTTGGGCACGATGTAGATTGGTGACTCGAATTCCTGTCGGCACATACACAGTTGCGTAGTACTCTACGAACGGAATCTATAGAGTTGTAGCCAATATTGGTCCTTCCTACGCTGATGTCCCGGATTATTCCCTTTTGTCCAATCCCACGTTGGGCACGATGAAGATTGGTGACTCGAGATCCTGTCGGCACATACACAGTTGCGTAGTACTCTACGAACGGAATCTATAGAGTTGTAGCACTTAATTTTATTTTTTTATTTTTTTGTGTTTGTTTCACGACAGTGAAAATAAACCGTTTACTCCGTTTATATAGATACAATCTTCGACGAGAACGCTGTAGCTGCCGTGCAGGTACTTTTGGTGATACGTCCGAATGATCTTTGTTTAAACGGTTGTCGCGTTCACTAAGTCACTGGTTTAAGAGGATCTTTCGCGAACAGCAGCTAAGTAGGTGCTCTGTTTTTCGACGCGTAAACTTTTATGCGGTTTAAATTCACTGTCCCTGCTCGGGCGCCAATTAGAAAATCTTTAAGTCTTTTAATTAAAAAAAACCATCATTTATTTCTGTGAGTTGAATTAGAACTAACTTAAGAGCGATTTACAATGTTTTAATGAAACCTATGTTATGCCGGCGTCGCTGCTGACGTCGCTGCGCCTGTTGCTACCGCTGATGTCGTGCCTTGCTGCTATTGGTTGGTGATCGCCATTGGTCAATGCTGCCGCCGTGGAATTGCACTTGTTGTGCAATTCGCAGAGTGTCGTCTTGCATCCGTTGGTCCCACGGTTAATGGCCTAAAGAGTGCGTGATCAGCGCACGTGGCCTTTGCCTCGTTCCCTCTGTAGTCTGCACCGAATGGGTGGTGCATTTTTGGGTGTCCAGTTACTGTCGCCGGTCACACGGTGGGTTGCTGATAATGTTGGGTCAGCTTGCTTTGGCTCTTACGCAACTTATGTTGTTTTGGCTAAGTTGCTTATATGTTGCTGCATATGTTGTTGTTGTTTTATTTGGGTTTGACATACAGGGTGTTAACTTGCATAAAAGGTACCAAAGAGTAATCGCGTGATGCGATATAATGAGCAATGGCTCATATCGCATCACGCGATTCTTTATTGGGAATTAAAATGTTTTCATAAATGGAAATTTTAAAGTGACTTCTTTTCTTTTTACTTCTTGACATTAAAATTGTATGGAAGTGTTTGTAATGACAATATTATTATTATTTTTTTAATCTTATTTTTAGTTCATTTTTTTTTCTTATTTTTACCTATTTGATCAACGTAGTGATCTCCTGTCTAATATTTGTATGGCTTCACGGGCCATACTCTAGACCGGGCAACGCAATTGTCGCTCAGTTTAACAAAGGGCTTTTAGACTCTGTTCCCTAAAAGGGAAAAAAAGTCTATTGAGTTTGTGCAATGTCCGCCTTGCTATCCGTCCGTCTGTCCGTATGAACGCAATATTTTTCGGCGCTATTAGAGCTAGAAACTTGAAATTTGGAACATATGCTCATATATGCTCCGAGTTATAAAGTGTAAAAATTTTCATAGGCTTTTGTTGTCGCATGAACCGCTTGCGGCGTAGCATACTACTACTGCAGGCACTCTGAATTTGGGCTACCATTTGGCATGCTCTGGCCTCAGCATTGCCAGATGTGCCCAGCGACTGAATGGCCACTGAAAAGGCCAAGGGATTGAAAGTATCCAGCTGATACGATTCTCTCCACAAGTTTGGCGCCCTGGCAAGTGGCTCCCCTATTGTGAACAGAAGTGCCGTGTGATCGCTGCCCGTATAGCTATCGCAAAGACTCCATGTTGCTTCCCGAAAAAGGGATGAAGTGACAAAAGTAATGTCAATTACCGATCCGTATCCAGCCCTACTGAAGGTGTACTCTTGGCCAGTATTGAGCAGTGCAACATCTAATGTCGCGAAGATCTCCAGTAGGATATGGCCTCTGGCATTAGTTGTGTGGCTACCCCATTCTAACGCCCATGAATTGAAGTCGCCTGCTATAATGGCCTTCCGACCCCTAGCATCCACGGCAAGCTCATCGAGCGTCGCTGTGAAATCGCTGAGCTGCGTGCTGGGGGCCAGGTAGCAACTGTATAGCCATAAGCTACCGTATCGGCCGCGTACGAATCCATTGAATGGCTTAACATCTGAAAGCACATTCGTTGAACCGCCACATGCCCATAGCGCTGCTTTGCCAGTACTGTCTGTTGCCCACGTTCTGGGACAGCTGGTCTTACAGTGATGAGGTTCACTGAGAAAGGCTACATCTATAAATTTTTCTCTTACAGTCTGCTCTAGTAGATCTTGCGCAGCTATACAATGATTTAAGTTGAAGAAACCTTAACATTTCATTTTACGCGCAGCTTCACGGTAGGATGGGCACTTGAAGCTGCCTGCTGAATGATCCGTCTGCTTTTCGCCTTTACGGACGCAGAGGCTACATTTGGGCGGCTTGGTGCATGCTTTTGCACTATGACCCATCTCGCCACACCTGAAACAGGCACCCTTCAGGTCACAGTCGCTAGTGCAGTTAGCGGCTATATGACCGTAGTCGAGACACTTGAAGCAGCGTTTAGGCTGGTCCACGGCTCGGATACGGCATATTACCCATCCTATCCTAATTTTGGACAACTCGAGCAGAGTTTTGGCTTTCCCAACTGGGAGAGCAACTGTAGCTCTTTGCTGTCCCCCGTAAGCTGACCGAAGCGATTTAATGACCGTAATGGGGAGTGAGCTATCTTTCAACTCCACCCTAATTGCCTCTATTATCTCCTCTTTGCTCGCTAGTTCATCAAGATCACGAATCTCAATGTGTGCCGTTTCGGTAAGTGTTTTAACTACCGCTCTGTCGCCCAATGCCTTGCCTACAGCCTCGTGAAGAGCATCTGCACTATGCTCCGGCTTCCTGCTTAGTTGCAACAGGAGGTCCCCCTTAGCTGTCTTTCTAATCCCTTGAACATCGCCACTCAGATGTTTTAAATTTGGGTCGCTCTTAACTACGCGAAGCATGTCCGCATAGCTGCACCCGCCTACGCCAGAGATCGCAATTGCGTCAGTTCTGGGCCGCTTTTGTATGGGCTTGCGACCCTTGACGACCGTCCAGCTACTCTTGCTAGTCTGTGGATCTGCTTGATTTGCATTCCTAACTGCCGCACCTATTGCTATTGGTTCTACCGTTACGCTTCTGTTGGGCCTCGACTTTTTTGAAGGAGTTTTCCTCACTTCGGCGGCTACTTCCCTTGGCCGTTTGGGCGTATTGCTACTCTTTTGAGCACTAATGCTCGCTTTATGGACTTTCTCCACTGCTTTCTTGGGCGGCGTGGTCTGCACCTCGCAGTTTTTAACTGTGCGGTCGCAGAACTTTTCGGCCGCCTTGTGAAGATTGACCAGTTTGGTCAACTCCTCTCTCATTAGGGCATTTATATGCCGCTGACCACCAAATAAAGCAGACAAGCCCTCCAAGGTAACTCCTATTTGAGCTAACGCTTCCTTTAAGGACTTCGGTGCCTGGCAAACAGCCACTGGGGACTGACTCGGTGCTACCGGCTGCGGCAACGCCCTCAATTGTTGCTGCGGTGACCGCTGTAGCGAAGAGCGGCGCGCGAAAGCTTGCAGCTCATCCTCCATCATGGCCTCCATACCTGCTCCGACTACCGCGGCGTGTAGCCTGTAGTGGGCAATGGCTACTAAAATTTGAATTAGATGACCCCACTAATTTGAAACTCAGCTTAGCTTCGAGACACTAGGAGCCCGGAAGTATGCACTACTTTAGACTGCGTCTAAAAGTATGCAGTACTTTAGCTACTGTAACTTCGCCTCAGAAGTTAGGTTGTTGTCTTTGCTAAGACCAAACTACTCAAAATGGTTAGGTTACTCAAAAAGGTTAGAATGTCCGCTGCAATTTCCAGCACTACTAACAGCTGTGCACCTGATTGTTATTATTTGTGCAAGTGTGACAATTGTGACACACAAGCACAAGTAAAAACGCTTTCCCGCCGTGTGTCGAGGAAAAAAGAGATGGAAGGCCAAAAAGACGCTACCGCCCCCCCTCTCTTGCACCACACTCGGCGAAGCGGATACTTCGCGACGCCGCCACAAAGCGTTCGACATGTTTTAAGTGTTTTTCTCGTAGTCTTTGGAACAGCTGGGTAAGTATAATCCGCAGCATACACGTTGTCTTTAATGATTTCCACTCTTACAGCGAAAATAAAATATAGAATACTGGACCGCGAAAACACCGACCGTACTCCGCGACAACGCCAACTCTCTCTGCAATTCGCAGAGTGTCGTCTTGCATCCGTTGGTCCCACGGTTAATGGCCTAAAGAGTGCGTGATCAGCGCACGTGGCCTTTGCCTCGTTCCCTCTGTAGTCTGCACCGAATGGGTGGTGCATTTTTGGGTGTCCAGTTACTGTCGCCGGTCACACGGTGGGTTGCTGATAATGTTGGGTCAGCTTGCTTTGGCTCTTACGCAACTTATGTTGTTTTGGCTAAGTTGCTTATGTGTTGCTGCATATGTTGTTGTTGTTTTATTTGGGTTTGACATACAGGGTGTTAACTTATATTATCTGCCTCTTACCTCTGGTGGGGGAGAACAGAAATAATATTATAATAATTAATTCCATGCACACAAGTGCACAGATGTTTGTCAATTGTCCCTTTTCTATCGCTAAGCCGTTCTCACGTCTCGCGTTACATTTTTATTACTTGCTGCGTTGGTCGCTGCAGCTAAGGGGATGACATGTTTATTGTTTGGCGTCAGATAGCGCGCAGGCTATCGACTATTGCCTATTTTTAATGTTTGTATATAAGCGGCTTGTTCATGCTTGAACATACTGCCAGGGGCCTAAAAATTGTGGCTGGGAATTTTTAATTTTTTATTTGGTAACGCGCAGGTTATCCGTAATTTTATATTCATTTGTGTCGCATGTTCATGTTTGAGCACATATATACTTATAAATATTTATATGCAGGGTTTGAGTATTGTATGTGTATGTTTGGTGCTTGTTTTATATGATAAAGTAGAGGATAGTGGTTTTTAGGCATTGTAAAGTTTCCGTATATAGGGAAATTCGTAGTCTGCTTTTGCGACTAGGATTGATTTGGTTATGTTATGTTTTGGCTTGAGCGGCATTTAATTATCTTGGTTGCTTGTTGGAGACTGTATTTTAAGTGTTCTGTATGGGATTTCCACCTATATTTGCTGCCAAAGTGTATTCCAAGTATTTTTATTGTTGTTTCATTTTTTATTTGTTGTTTGGGATTTCCACCTATATTTGCTGCCAAAGTGTATTCCAAGTATTTTTATTGTTGTTTCATTTTTTATTTGTATTTGTCCTGTAGTTAGGTTGCAGTTGCAGTTGTGTTTTCTGCAAACATGCATGGTCTTGTATTTTGTGGTGGAGAGCCCCAGTTTGTTATTGTGTTAAGGATGGGGACTAGGTTTATATTTATGTTTTTTCAGTTTTAGTATAAGGTTGAAATCAACCGCGTATGCACTTAGGTTGGTATTTCGGTGCTGGGTGAGCATTTCGGTGAGTTTGTTGTAGGCTAATATAAATAGGACAACCAAGAGCGGTGATGCCGTCCCTGGGGGATGCCGTTATGGATGGGGTGGAAGGAAAGGAAGGCTATGTCTATGCGTACTGTAATTTTTCGGTTGGTCATGAAGTTTTTTATGTAGTTGAGTATTTTTCCAGTCCAGTTTTCCATTCTGTGAGTTGGTATTGGTATTGAGTGTATTCCTATTCTGTCGAAAGCTCTCGCAAAGTCAAGGAATATTATTGAAGTGTGTATTTTTCTGCAGATGCTTCTAGCTAGTAGATGGTCCAATGAAAGTAGGCTGTCCATAGCAGATTTTCCCTTCTTAAAACCAGTTTGACTGTTATGGATGAGTTTATCATTGGAGACAAACCACCACAGTCGCTTTGCTATTACTTGGCTTTTCTATTTCTAATGCTCTTTTTTTGGGGGGCTAAGTGTTGTGTATGTTGTTGAATGCTGTGCGTTTTGAGTTGGTGAAAATGTTGGTGAAGTTGTGGTCGGCCGCTACTTCTGAAAGGTTTTTGCAAAAAAGCTCTGCAATTTCTTGTTTGTTGGTGGAGTGTGTAATTGTGTTGTGGTTGAGGATGCAGTGGATATGTTTCAGGGGGTTAAGCCCGCAAAATCTTCGAATATTGCTCCAGATTCTTTTGGGTGGGGTGTCGGGGGCTATTTGTTTAATAAAATTTTTAAACAAATTGTTTAGGGTAAGTGTATAGGCTGCGTTAGCTTTTATAAATTGTATGATGTTTTCTGTTGATATTTCTCTTTTTAGTTTGTGCCAACTTTTGTTTGTAGCTCTTTATTCCACCAGGGGACATTTTGGGGGCGGGTCATAGGCAGTGGTGCCAGATTTTGAGCGTCAAAATATGCTAGATTTCACAAAAATACAGGCTATAATAAGCAGAAACTAAAAAAAAGGCTATAAATAAAACAACCCAGACAAATATATATTTCTGATTGTGTTATAATTTCGTCCAATTTGTAATCATTTGAATCAGTATATTTCTCGCTCGAGCAAATTCAATTGAAATATTCTTGTGACAACTGATAATTGTAGCAACATACTATGATTTCGTTGGGTTCATTCTTATAATAATTCTCCTTTATTTTATTTTCAAATAAATAACTCATATATAATGATGATACAGCAAATTCATCCAAGTCATTTTTCAAGACATCAATATTTACATCAAATCGATGGTTATTTTTATCTCAGTTAGAAGTTTTGAGGATTCAGCTTGATCACTTTGAAATACCTTATTTAATTATTGCATACTATTAAGAACTGGTTTCAAAAATAAGAAGTACAGCTTATTTTTCTTGTCAGAAAACAGTTCATGCCAAATTTTTGGCTTGTGGCATCTTTCAACGGTTGCAGCTTGGGCGAAGTGTACCTTAAGCTCATCCCACTGCTCCTCGATTATTCATACAGCAGTTTCAATAGACAGCCATCGCTAATCGCTTACTCTTGGAATTTGTAATGGTGCTTAAGTATACGTGCATTAAATTAATACCGCGAAATTCATAGATATTATAAATACAAACAGATTAGTTTACTTACAAAAATTGAAGACGAACATTTCACTTAACAGTTAATACGTTAACATTAATTTGACGAATACGATTCACAATAAAACTACACACATATATACCATATATATATATTATTAATACATTCATATAATTTTTTGTAGCTCATTTGTCTGCAAGAGCTTTTTGCCAACCATGAATACGTTTCCGCTATAAGAAATTCCAATAAGTATACTAATTGTCAGATACGTCTTAAAAAATACCTTAAAGTACATGTAGGATATTAAAAGTACAAATAAGCAAAGTAAAATTGAAATATGCTAGATTTAAAGCTATATGCATTTTCATAATTTTTCAAGCATTTCCGTTTTCAAATATGCTAGATCTAGCATTAAATATGTTAAAATGGCAACACTGGTCATAGGGTGTGTTTGGGGGATTGATCTATGCGCATTGGAAATTATTATTTTGTTTATTGTAGCTGCTTCTTTGTTTATGTTCGTGCTTATTGGTTTCTGTAGTTAATTTTGAGAATTGTTCTCAGTTTGCTTTGTGTGTATGCATTGCCAAAAAAATAATAATAGATGGCGCATCGCGCTTATATAAGTTGAAATTCGAAAAATTGTATAATGTTAAATATTATTAAAAATAGACCCAACAAATAGACGTTCCTCGATTAACACGCATCACCTCAATTAACACAGACACTTCATAATTGTAAAAGAAATATATCAATGCCACTCAAAGCTGTAATAGCCATAATAAATAAGTTCACTGCCAAAGCGCCATCTAGCAAGTTTAAATTCTTAGAGCATGCTGGGCTAGTTTTGAATGTAGGAAAACTCTTACCGCAGATGTCCCGTGCGTTTGCTATTTGGGCAAACTTTCTGTTCATTATTTTCTGTTGACTTAACGGAATAAAATATAATTGAAACAAAAAAACTTTCAGAAATTATGCTAATAAATACTTGAAATTAAAACAAGTAAGAAGGCTCTAGTCGAGACGGCTCGACTACGAGATACCCTGAACCCTGCAAAAAAAGTGATACTCTTCTTCTTTACGCACTTATGAGCGGGCGCTCTGCTAACTGCGCAGTTGCTGCCGTGGCTGGGCTGAACTTTGGACGCTTATAACTCCATTTCTAGATGGACGATCTTCATGAAATTTTCAGAGTAGATTAAGAGTATCTAAATGAATCTAAATTCTCAAGTATTTGAAAGGCGTTTTTTTCAAATTAGGGGCGAAGGGGGCGTGGCATCCAAAATCTGAAAGTTACAAAACCTGTGTATCCATAATATCTATCTAAATATATTAATTTGAAGTCTCTAGCTAAAACGGTGTAGAAGTTACGCCCAAAAAACTTAAAAAATTGAAACGAATTTTCGATTTCTTGATAATTTTGAAACGGGATGACTTATCGAAAAAACAAAATAAACTCGTACTGCGTAACTAACATACGAGTGTTCATGTGAAATTTCAGCTCTCTAGCTTTTGTAGTTTCCAAAATCTCGACGTTCATACGGACGGACGGACGGATAGACGGACAGACGGACGGACGGACAGACGGACAGGGCTAGATCAACTTATTTTTTTATGCTGATCAAGAATATATATACTTTATGGGATCTGCGACGTCTCCTTCTGCCTGTTACATACATTTTCACAAAACCATTATACCCTGAATTCCCATTTTCAATGGGTTCAGGGTATAAAAAGTATACTTAAAAAAAAAAAACAGAAAAATTGGAAGCGAATTTTCAATTATCGATAATTTGGAAATGGGATGAGTTATCGAAAAAAAACAAAATAAACTCGTACTGCGTAACTAACATACATAACATTCCGAAATCTCGACGTTCATACAGACGGACAGACGGACGGACGGACGGACGGACAGACGGACGAACGGACAGACGGACATGGCTATATCAATTTTTCTCGTCACCCTGATCAAGAATATATATACTTTATGGGGTCTGCCACGCCTCTTTCTGCCTGATTTCCCATTTTCAATGGGCTCAGGGTATAAAAAAAGAAAGAAATAAAAAAAAAAAAAAATTAAAAATAAGAAACTATGAAGGGCTTAGGCGAGACTAGAACTTGCGACACCCTAACATTCGTTGCATTTGCCTAGCCATCTACACCACGGCTCACCTAAACGGCAGAGTAGCGAAAACGAATGAAATTCGCCATATACGAAAAAAAAAACAAGTAAGAACGTTGCAGTTAGGCGCCACTAACTGCGATATACTTTGTTCCCATAGGTGCCTCTTATTTATTTAATAAACATTTAATTAACGAAATATTTCGGCAATTAGAAAACGTACATGGCAAGCAACAAACGTTTTTCCTATACATACATATGTACATACATACAGATTTACACATGTACACACTATACGAGTATACACAATTTTCTAAGTATACATACAAAAGTTTGCATGCCAGAATATTCTAAGAATTGTGACTGAATTGGGAATTTTTCGATCGTTACTTTAGTTTTATCAGAAGGCGCTCTAGCAATGTCTTATTTGGTTTTAGTTAACGGAGCGCAGGTCAGGGCAGTGGCGCTGGTGGTAAGCACTATGCAAGCTATACTTAGGTGCGTGGGTTCGAATCCCGCAGAAAACTTTTTTCAAAAATTATTTATTTTTTATTTTTTTATTTTTTTATATTTGTATATTTATTATAAAATGCTTGCATATGAATTTTGCATTTAAGCAAAAACTAAAACAATTTTTCCGATTTGCCACGCTGTGTGGCAAGCAGTTCTTCTATGCATGCATATACAGTGACGAACAAAATTATTGGCACAGTATGCTTTTTAAGCTTTATATCAACTTTTCAAGTCTTTTGAAAATAATTTTTTATCAAACAAAAATTTTTTGAAATAGATTATAGTATTTATTAGATGAAACCAAAAGAATTTTGTAAAAATCTTAAACGTAGAATTAACTAAAATTAAATTTCGACAAAAATACGTCAATTTCGCTGAACAAAATTATTGGCACACTTAGGGTTCTTTTGTATTTTTTTTAACAATTTGACCGATTGGGCAACACCGTTTTGGCAAATTCTCCATCTGTTATATTCCGTAATTTAAAACTGAGCACATTTGCATTAAAAAATATTTCATTTTGTGAGAATTGAGCTTATTTGTTTTAATTTTCTAAAAAATGGAACCTAAACTGAAAGAAACATCGATAGCTCAGAGGAAAATAATTTTGCATTTACACGATGAAGGTAAATCTTATGCAGAAATAGGAGAACTAATGGATAGAAGCCGATTTACAATTCAAAGCATCGAGCAGCGCTTCAAGGGAACCTGTAACCTGCAAAATTCAAAACACACAGGCCGCCCAAAATTGCTGAACAGCTGTGAATGCAGGGAAATCCTTCAAAAGGTGAAAAAGAATCCGAAAATATCATCAACACAGACCACTGCTGAAGTTAAAAATGAAATGGGAAAAGAGGTTCACCCGATTACGGTACGTAGAGTACTGCACAAGGCGAATTACAAAGCGCGTGTGGCTAGACGAAAACCGTATATCACAACCGGCAATAAAAATAAGCGTTTGGACTATGCTAAGAACTTTATTAGTAAGCCATCCGATTACTGGAGTCAAGTATTGTTCTCAGATGAGAGCAAATTCAACATATTCCGATCGGACGGGCGCCAAACTGTGTGGAGAAGGCCGAATACTGCATTCGACAAACTTAATATTACGCCAACAGTTAAACATGGTGGTGGTGGGGTGATGGTCTGGGGTTTCATGTCTGCTGCAGGTGTGGGCGAGTTGGTATTTATAGAAGGAATAATGGACAAAAATATATATTTAAATATTTCAAAGGATAGCTTAAAAAAAGCGCCGAAAAGCTCAAATTACCAAGCTCGTTCACATTTCAACATGACAACGACCCCAAGCATTCTGCCCATATTGTCAAAATGTGGCTTGCGTACAACACCGCCCATGTGCTACCGCACCCACCACAATCTCCAGACCTAAATCCAATTGAACACTTTTGGGAAGAATTGGATAGGCGGATAACCAAACGCGCATTTACAAACAAACCCGAATTAAAGCAAGCTTTAACTGAGGAATGGCACAAAATTGGTGAAGAAGTGACTAAAAAATTAGTTAATTCGATGCCAAACCGCTTACAAACCGTTATAAAAGCAAAAGGCTTAAGTACAAAATATTAATTATAATTTTTAGTTATTGTTTTTCATCATATTTTTATATTTCTTTAAGTTTTTTTTTAGTGTGCCAATAATTTTGTTCAGCGAAATTGACGTATTTTTGTCGTTATTTAATTTTAGTTAATTCTACGTTTAAGATTTTTACAAAATTCTTTTGGTTTCATCCAATAAATACTCTAATCTATTTCAAAAATTTTTTGTTTGATAAAAAATTATTTTCAAAAGACTTGAAAAGTTGCTATAAAGCTTAAAAAGCATACTGTGCCAATAATTATGTTCGTCACTGTATGTATTTATGTGTACACAAATGTTTGTAAGTGTATACACATCCAAAAATGTATACATATTGCAAGAATTGCGATTGTATTGTTTTGTTTCGTCACAAGCTGCTGATCAGCTGGTCAGCTGATCAGCTGTGAATTTATCTAGGTTTAGCTAACGATTACATGTTGTTTTCAAAAGACCTAGGTTCGAATCCCGCTGGAAACTTTTTATTTATTAATCACAAACTTATCAATTTTATTTTTTAAAATTTATTAATATTATTTTGTTTATGTTAAAATGCTTTTGCCATCTTAGCAATTGCTACTAAGCTATTATATGCATGAATTATGCAGTTGGCCACAACAAACTTCTTTGCCGATTTGCCACGCCCCCAGTGGGCGTAGACGCATAATTTTTTGCCAGTTCTTAGAAAAGGCCGAGGCTAACATGACTGCAAAATTTGGTTGCTTACATTCCAAAAATGCGAAAATTACAGGGTATTTTTCGATATGCCACGCCCCCAAAGAGGCTGAAAAATTTATCGTATATTGCACGCGCAGTACGAGTTTGTTTCAGAAATTCGAAAACTTGTATATTTGCAGAGTTATCGATAAACGCATTTTTCGGGAACCAGCTATAAAATTCTAGCTAATTCATCTTTAGAGTTTGACTCTTCAAGTCTTCTGCATATATATAGATACTCATTTAATACAATTTCGGTTTTTGTCAGATTTTGGATTCCGGTCCTCACTTCGCCCCACCACCCCCAAATGTGAAAAAAATGTATTTCAAATACTAAAGACATGCAGTTTGGTTTAGCATATATATATGTGAATATCATAATAATAATCTGAAGATATTAATACGATTGTCCACCTAGAAACAGAATTATTAATCATCAAAGTTTTCTCATCAAAACCCATGCGACGCAGCAGCAAAGCAGCGAGACAGCAAGACGCTTGCAATGCTTACTCACATACATGCCCACAAGCGTAGATCAGCGTCTATTTGTGCGCGTGGTTTTGCATGTACAGTTTCTTATGCGTGCAGAAACGAATCGAATATTTCTTGGAATATTATTTGTTCGAAGAAAGACTCAGGGGATTTCGTAGTCGAGAAGTCACAACTACAGCTTTCTTATTTGTTTTTTTTAATTTTTATTTGTTTATTGACTTATTGGTCAAGAATTTGAGGGTGTTTAGAAGGGTGTTTATTTATTTAAATGTGTTGACAATTCTAGAAACAAACTTAAGTAGATTAGTTTGAGAAGAGAATGGAATTTGAGTTTGTTCTTGAGCAGTTTTTTGGTAATATAAAGGATTCTGTTGGATTTAATTTATTAGTAATTCATTAGTAAATTCAGTGTGAAGTTTTTGATTAGTGGAATGGTTTTGTAGATTGATAGTTATACTGTCTATAATTAGTTTAGTTTAGAGTAAGTTTGGTGACTGGTTGAATTGGTTTTGGTTCGAAGAGTAACTAGGGTTATCTGTGAGGCTATTCTCATGTAGACCTCTTTGGGCCACTTTTTTTTTTTTAATTAGTTCTAGCTTATTATTAATTATAATTGTCCAATTCTTATATAGGCGTCGTAGTAATTCTCCACAAGGTGTGTGAGTCTTAAAATCACTGATCACAGCGGCTCGTAGATTACCCCAGCTTACGGGCTGTGACAGTTGAGACACTCTCTTCCGCAGAGATGTCATTTCAGATTTTTTCCAGCCAGATCTGGCTGTTTTGGAAATGCGATTGCGGGCAAGTTTTGCAACCAGCGGGCAGCGGAAATTCAAGCTTTTTTTTAAGCAAATTATGATATATATATTCTTATATAGGTGTCGTAGTAATTCTTCACAAGGTGTGTGAGTCTTGAAATCACTGATCACAGCGGCTCGTAGATTACCCCATCTTACGGGCTGTGACAGTTGAGACACTCTCTGCCGCAGTGATGTCATTTCAGATTTTTTCCAGCCAGACCTGACTGTTTTGGAAATGCGATTGCGGGCAAGTTTTGCAAACAGCGGGCAGCGGAAATTCTAGCTTTTTATTAAACAAATTGTGATATATATATGTGTCGGAGTTTCGTTCTCGTCCGTTTCAATCATTATTTCAGCACCAGCGCGTGCCTTGTGTTTTCTCGAATCGGACATGATGCAACCTTCTTCGTTTGAATTCTCAACATTAATGCGCTTTTTATGCGCGTCATTTCTCATCTTCTTTTCCAAATAAAAGTGGACACATCCCACGCTCAATACTAATACATTTTTCTATATGTTATTGCACTCTATTGCATTGTCGGCCGAGACTACGCAGAACAGAAAGATCTGTTGGACTCGCAAGAGAATCACATGATTTTCTGAGACAGATACACATGAGGGAAAGGGATAGAAATCAATAACGGTAAAACGATATTTTGGTTATCTTT
Source organism: Drosophila koepferae (assembly GCA_030914345.1). Classification (NCBI taxonomy): domain Eukaryota; kingdom Metazoa; phylum Arthropoda; class Insecta; order Diptera; family Drosophilidae; genus Drosophila; species Drosophila koepferae. The sequence continues at coordinate 140,903 of JAUESR010000020.1, forward strand.
CATTTTCTTTACTAGAGATCAGATATCAGAGATGATACATTATATCAGGGTTGATACAAGAATTATCAGTAAATACAAATTAATAAAGAAATACAAATAAAAATATCAATCCGACATATGTATATTTTTTTTTTAATTTTACTTTTTCTCTATTTGGTTAGTTGTTTCTATCGCATCTGACCTGATTGAAATGTTAAAAATTTAAGTCCATTAGTAAAGTATTGATATTGGATCAGTACTAATGATCCAAAAATCCATTTTGGAATAGCTGAAAATGTTGTATGAATCGTTTTGTGATAACAAAATCACTACCTTGGTCAAATGTCGAGCTTGAGAGGGTTTTTAGCCAAGTAAAATCAAGCCAAGTTAAATCCAAAATACGAAACAGGATAAACGTTGATTCGTTAAGCATGTTGTTAGTTGAGGTGGGCTTCTGACAATTCCAAAGTCAGGGCGGAGCCGATTCACTGATTTTATTAATTAAGAGTTCCTTTTTTGTATACCGTGAACCCATTGAAAATGGAAAATATTATATCTCGTTGATCTTTAAAGTCTCCAAGTCTTCTACATATATATAGATACTAATTAAATACAATTTCGGTCAAATCCTGGTCCGCAATTCACCCCTACACCCCTAAATATGTAAAAAATGTATTTCAAATACTAGAGACATAAAGTTTGGTTTGGCATATAGATATGAATGCCATGATCATAATCTGAAATTTACGATTTTCCGTCTAAAAAAATGCATTATTAAAGTTCTTGCAACATAACCCATGTGGCAGAGCAAGCGAGGCAGCGAAACAGCAAGGCACCTGCAATGCTGCGTGTGTGTTTGTAATTGTATAGTTTGTTACGCGTACAGAATCGAAACGAAGCATTCTTTAAATATTAAATATTATTCGTTCGAAGAAGGATTCAGGGGATCGAGTAGTCTCGATTAGAGCTTTTTATACTTTGTTCAAAAGGGAAAAAAAGTATATTGGGTTTGTGCAATGTCCGTCTTGCTGTCCGTCCGTCTGTCCGTATGAACGCAATATTTTTCGGCGCTATTAGAGCTAGAGACCTGAAATTTTAAGCATATACTCATATATGCTCCCGAATTATAAAGTGTAAAAATTTTCCCCATCCGCCCACTAGGGGCGTGGCAAAACTCGGAAAACTCTTGCACCTATAGGCAAGTTATCATGCTAGATGATGAGTTAGAGAGTTGCGATTTGGAATGTATATTCGGGGTGACAACCCAAGTTCAAAAAGCTATGGCGGATATATCTACGCCCATTGGGGGCGTGGCAAATCGGGAAAAACGTAGCTTCTACACCGTTAAAGCTAAAACGCTGAAATTGCATGTGAGCTAATATTATGATTCTAAGAAGATCGATTAAAAAGTTATATGTCTACGCCCATTGGGAGCGTGGCAAATCGGACCTGAATATATAGTGATTTTTCAAATTGTGCTAAATTTTGAACACTATTGACACTAGGGACTTGAAATTTTGCATGTGTACTCGGGTTGACAACCAAAGATCAATAAGCTATGGTAGACATATCTACGCCCACAGGGGGCGTTTATATATCCTACAGTCTTAGAACTAGAAGCTTGAAAATTTGATGGTTCAGCTACTCATGTCCTCCTCTATCGATGACCAAAAAATTATTTTTCAGCCTCTTTGGGGGCGTGGCATATATACCTGTAATTTTCGCATTTTTGAAATGTAAGCAACCAAATTTTGCAGTCATGTTAACCTCGGCTCTTTCTAAGAACTGGCAAAAAGTTATGCGTCCATGCCCACTGGGGGCGTGGCAAATCGGCAAAGAAGTTTGTTGTCACCAACTGCATAATTCATGCATATAATAGCTTAGTAGTAATTGCTAAGATGGCAGAAAACATTTTAACATAAACAACAACAAAATTAAAGTAACGATCGAAAAATTCACAATTCAGGCACAATTCTTAGAATAGTCTGGCATGCAAACTTTTGTATGCATACATAGAAATTGGTGTGTATACTTGTATAGTGTGTACATGTGTCAATCTGTATGTATGTATGTATAGGAAAAACGTTTGTTGCTTGCCATGTACATTTGCTAATTGTTGAATTATTTCGGTTATTAAATGTTTATTAAATAAAAAAAAAAAAAAACCTATGGGAACAAAGTAATTCGCAGTTAGTTGCGCATAACTGCAACGTTCTTACTTGTTCTACTTAATTTTGACCTCTGTTGGCAAAGGATTGCGGGCCAGAAAATCTACATGGGTCAAAGGGAGTCACCCTTTCCGATATTCTACGTTGAAATCAAATGATTGTAAATACGCCCAGCATCGATGCACTCTTGGCGTCAATTCCACTTTTGTACGACTTGCTTTCAACGAATTGCAATCAGTATATACAGAAAATGTAGTGCCATGTAAATAATGTCGAAGGTGCTTCACAGCATTGTACACTGCCAGAGTTTCTAACTCATACGAATGTTATTTGGATTCTGACGCTGAAGTACGCTTGCTGTAATATTCGACAACTCTCCTTTTCCCTTCTTGCTTATGCAGGAGCATAGCACCATAACCGATCGAGCTCGCATCTGTATCAAGTTCTATTGGGAGATTAGGATCAAAAATAATAAGTACTGGGTCACTTGTCAATATGGAAATGATCTTTTGACGTATTTGTTCATGCTCCTCCTTCCACACAAATGCGTTATTTTTCGCAGTCAGATGATACAACGGTTTCATTTGTTCAGAAAATCTTGGGACAAACTGCCTAAAATATGAGGCCAGGCCTATAAATTGCCTTAGTTGAGTGACACTGCTTGGCAATTTGGTAAGACAGATAATGCTTCTATTTTTATTGGATTTGGTTTTATTTCATCATTTTTAATAAAAATAACATTGGACTAGCAAATGGTCAACTGCTTGCTCGTATGACATTTTCTTTAATCATTTGCTGAATTTTTCCTCTAACAAGTTCCTTCTCATCTACGCTCAGCCTATATGGACGTCTTTGAACTGATTTATTTGTATCTAATAATCGAATTTCTAAAGCACCAGTAGTTACACGTCTATTTGGTATTCCATTGATAAAATCATTTAAATGTTCACCTAGTATTTCTTTTATTTTTTGCTTATCGCTTTCATTCAGTTCCACATTGCTACCAATTAGATTCTCTAGAATATTAATATTACTCTCTTTATATGTTTCATTAATTTGCTTTATATTATAAATTTCAAACTTGTCATAATTGAATTATCACACCAAAACCGAGCTGCAAGATTTCATCTGTCACCACGTGAAATAATATTTCTAGATTGAATTGACAGACTTACAGCCAACATTTGCAAATTACAATATTTTCACCTATGCCTCTCAATATTATCAAGCTTGCTAGACAACTTGTTACTTAATGTTTCATTGATCAAAGAACACTCGGCACCCGTCAAAGAAAAATGGAAAGAGCTCACCAAGTTGATACATTTTTCCTTTCGGCTCTTACTGCACACAAGTTCACTCGCTTCTCAGTGCTGCTAGACGGTAGTGCCCTCTGCGGACAAGCTGATGCAATGTGGTCAATGTCGCCACACTTATAACAAGTCACTCCTGCTCTCTCTCGGCCTGCTGCAGCGTGCGGTCGATGTGGCGTTGTATCGGGTTTCTTATCTGCTTTCTTCTTACGGCAGTCGGCTACCTTGTGTCCAGTTTTCCCCACAGTAAAAGCATTTGCTTGGAGTTTGCACTTTATATCTTTTCCTCTCTGGTTCTGAACTCGACAGCAAATTGTCGCTTCGTTTGAATGCATAAGCTTTTAGTTGTTGTTGCATTTCGTTACTCGTTTTTACATTTGTTGTAAAAATTAATTTTTGTAATTTTGCGTCAAATTTCATCGAATTCCAACTTGTCAGTAGTGACGTCACTAATCGGCTGGCGTAAACCGAAATGCATTCGTTTGCGTTCGGCCGTCCGTTAAGCATATTCATCATGAAGGCCGCTGGCGTCTCTGTACCCTCATAACGTTGTATGAACAATACCCTGAATTCCTGCCAAGTTATTCCGATGTGACAGACTTGGGCAAGCCACGGAGAGGAAGTTCCAATCAATGCCTTTGTAAGAACCATTACCAGTGCACTGCCCTCCAGAGGATGCTCAGATAAGATCATATCGGTTGTTCTATACCGTGCTAAGGCGTCAGCTCCCGAGGCATCAGGATTGAATATTGGTAAAGTCGTCTTTGTTGTTTTTGCTGCTGTCTGCATTGACTTTAACAGCTCCATGAACTTATTGTTTTGCGACTCCAATATCGCTTCCAACATGCGTCCTGATATTTCTTGTGGATGTGGGGATCCCACTTCTGATGTCGGAGATGGCTCTGACTTGCCTCGTTCCATCATAGGTTTTTCTATTCTCTGTGCAACTAGCGATAATGCTTCGAACGCAGCGAGTCGCAATTGTAATGTTGCTGCTTCTGACTTTGTCGCTAGACTGAAATCACGTACGCACAGCTTTCATGATCGTGCCTATGTATCTTCTCTTTCTCTTTACATAGCAACATCAATCGTGCCACACTCGGCTGAGGCATCTATCTCGCTCTCGAGCCTCGTTCTTGGCATAGAACTTACCGCTAATCCGTATTCCTCTTTAGTCTTTGCTTCTTACATAGCAGCGACACAGCCACGCTACTATGAAGTTTGGCAACATCGCAAAGAAGCAAACAAAATTACATCTTTATGTTATTAACATAACATACCCTATTATGCTAATTCTTACGTAAATAAACCTCTGACATATATATATCTATTGTGAGGAGCAATATAGGTATCCACGTATGTATTTGCTGTGTGTTTATATGCACATACGTGAATGCATATGTTGCTCCACATAGCGGCGCGAGAATGGTGGGAGCAACCCCCGCGACTGGAAGGGGTCAGAGATCGGGCTATAGTCTTTCTCTTTCGCTCCCATATTTTCAGCAATTGGCTCGCGTCGCTCACCCACAGATCATAGGGGACCGTTGGCCGTTCTGACGTCACCCAGATCGCGCGATACTACCGTTTAATGGGCACCACAAGCAACACAGGAGCAGCAGTGGCAACGAGGGAATTAATGCAGTCCAACTGGTAGAATTTTGGCGAATCCTGTACCAGAACTGAGAAAGTTCACGTAGCCGTGCGAAAAGGGCGTGGCATTGTGCGCGAACTAAGCGAGGTGTGCCAAGAGCGAGTCCAGCTGTAGGAGTAGCCTGCAATGTATCCGAGCGTACCGCCGGAGAATACAGAGCGAATCCTGGCCTATTCTGGAGCGCTTCGGCAAATCCTAGTACCACTGAGCCAACATCGCTCTCCCAGCCGGAGTGCGTGAACCAAACACTCGACGATCTGGTGTACAGGTTAGAGGTGCCAAACTATCGATGGCACTATCGTCACCATCGATGGTAGGGCACTATCGCGCTACTGAACTATCAATGGTTCAAAGTTGGATGATAAAAAATGTGAACGTTTTGTTGTTTTTAAACAAAAAGTGTTCGCTATAATAAATAAATCATATTACAGTTTTCAAGTTTTACTTTTAAGTCTTTTATAAGGCTTTTGTATTTTTAGCTTTGCCCATAAAATGTAATTTTATAAAATGTAAGCAATGTTCCTTAAACTTATAAGTTCAATATTTTGGCAGAAGAGACCCATAGCCTGTACTCATACACTTTTTTCCAAATGTAAATCACTCGTACTTTTGAAAATATATAGTTGATTTAAAGCGTTCCTTATGAATTAAAATAAAATTCAAATTATTTGTTTTTTCTTACAAATTTCAATGATTTTCAATAATTTTTTTTTATTGCGACTATCGACCACTATCGATGATACTGTCGACCACCATCGATGTTTGAAAATTACTATCGTCCACAATCGATGGCGCCCACCATCGATAGTTTGGCACCTCTAGTACAGGTGTCTAGGTAGCAGGAGTACCTCAGGCAGGCATAAACTTGTAAAGAGTGTATTATAAAGCGAAAACTATAATTACTAAGTTGAAACCACAAACACAAAGTGTATTTATTCAAATATCGCAGGGGCTTCAACAAATAAATTTGTCGGCTCGAACTCACATTCGGCCGAGACTTGCTCGGCTTAGACTCGGGTATAACCGAGGTTCGTTAAAACTGGCGCCCAACGTGGGCCCTGGGATAAGAGAATAATTCATATTTGTGAAAAATGGTTCGAGCTTGGGTATATAATCTCAAGAAATATGATGTGCTGCATGATGTGCATATTCACTCAGGCCCGCCAAGGGCGATGAAGAGCCGAATATGGCGCGGCTATTTCTGCCATCCACCAGCGCTGCCGCGAGGCTGCAGCAGGCGGAGCAAGGATCATGGAGAGCCACATCCACACCACAACCTGAACTAAGTACACGAGGGCTAAGCGGCAATGAGCAGGAGTATCCAAAGGTGGCCAAGCAAGTACGTGAGTGGAACTTCCGTTTTGTTGGCACCTCCAAGCCTTTCGAGTTCCTGGAGCAGATGGAGTGGTCGGCAGACACATATGGACTGGATCAGGATCTGATCCCAAGGGCGATGCCAGAGCTGCTAAAAGGTACGTGGCCAACAATAGGCACTGGAGGACGTGGGGAACCTTCGCGAGAAGAAGGAGTCCTTCCTGCCTAGAGAACCTCAAGGACGAAGTCAAGCGTCGGAAGCAGATGATGGACGAGTCTTTCAAGGTCTATATGGTAGAGACGCAGACTCTCATGAGGCCTCTGCGCTACGGAGCCGACTATGAGATGAAGCTGGTCTACAACAACAGCCTCCCCGATCTGCGTGCCTATACCCGCCCGTATCAGTTCCAGAGCCTGTTGGAGCTGATGCAGCTGGCAGATGAGTTCGAGGAGCTAGAGCTGGAGAGAGACCGCGAGAGGTTGCGTCGTCTGCAGCAGCCAGCACGGACTCGTTTGATGGCCATGGAGGATGAGGATTGCCACGAAGAGGAGTATCTGCGGAGAGGAGTCCAGGATGAGAGTTCTCGTCCTGTACCAAGGACTGGTGCCGCAGGACAAAGGACACACATCCCCAATCCTGCCAGGGCGTGCCGGATGTGTGGCCAGGAAGGACATCGCAACAAGGCACTGGAGTTTTGCTGGTACGTGCGCACGGCTACTTGTTGCCAGTCGAGAAACGACCAGCGGCACCCGCAATCCAGGGACGAGCGGGAGCAGGGTCAAGGAGGCCCCAGGCGTTAATGAGCTGCCTACAAGACGAAGGCCACCAACTGACGGCGATTGTGGTCATTGGAGTCAAGCAGCAAAAAGCCACGATCGACACAGGAGCCTCCAGCAGCTTTATTAGAGAAAATCTCGCTAAATGGCTCTGAGGACTGGGCGTGGTGCGCGCCACAAGGCGACGCATACGTCTAGCGAACGTCAGTTGCAGTGAAGTGGAAATCGATGTGAATGCATAGGTAGATGTCTTCCTAAGACACGAGTTGGAGAAGTTCCAACACGTGAAAGGCTGTTTCAGTGGAAAGTGATGCCGTTTGGACTCCATTCTGTACCGGCAACATTCCAACGAGCGCTGGATCAGGTCATCGGCCCTGACATGATCCCACATGCTTTTGCTTACCTAGACGACATCATCGTCATTGGAAGGACGCGTCAGGAGTATATGGATAGCCTATGACAGGTGTTCCGGCGACTACCGGCAGCCAACTTCGGATCAACATCGACAAGTGCGATTTTTTCAAGAAGGAGCTGAAGTATCTGTGTCATAAAGTCATGGAGGAAGGCATTCGCACGGACCTAGAGAAAGTAGCCGCGATTGCCCAGCTGGAGCCACTCACTAATGTCAAGGAGTTGCGTCAATATGTGGGAATGGCTTCATGGTATCGCCGCTATGTGCCAGACTTCGCCACCACGCCTCGCCAGGGAGGAGCGGCAAAGGGCGTTTGAGACGCCCAATTCAAATTGAATTGTTTTCTTCCGTTGTCTACGTCCGTATATGGGCAAACTTAATTTGAACTTAATTTATCTTAATTAAATGAACTTAATTTATCCTTATTAAGTTAATTGAATTAAGTTACTTTCTTCGGCTGTCTGTGTCCTTACATAGACAAGTTAATTTGATTTAAACTTAATTTATCCTAATTATAACATAATTGAATTGAATTAATTTCTCCCGCTGCTTATGTCCGTATATAGACACACTTAATTTGAACTTAATTTATCGAAATTAAGTGAACTTAATTTATCCTAATTAGGTGAACTTAATTGAGTTGCTTTCTTCCGCTGTCTGTGTCTTTACATAGACAAGTTAATTTGATTTAAACTTAATTTATCCTAGGAGGAGTTGATTGAATTGAGTTAATTTCTTCCGCTGTCTATGTACCTATAGGTACAAATTTAATTTAAACTTAATTGATCCTAATTAAGTTAATTAAATTGAGTTAATTTCGTCTTGGTTAATTTAAACTTAATTTATCCTAATTAAGTTAATTAAATTTAATTGATTTCTACCGCTGTACTTATATAGACAAATTTAATTTGAACTTAATTTATCCTAATTAAGTTAATCGAATTGAATTAACTTCTTCCGCTGTCTATGTCCGTATATAGACCACGCTGACGGAGTCACCAGTTGTGGCATGCCCTGACTTCTCGAAGCCATTTTGCTTGTAGACGGATGCAAGCACTATAGGCTTGGAGTAATCCTGACGCAAGCTTCTGAAGAAGGCGAGCGCGTCATTTCCAGCCGGACAGGTAACAGTGCTGAGAGAAACTACTCAGCGATTGAAAAAGAGTGTCTGGCTATAATTTGGGGCATACGAAAACTGAGCCCATACCTGGAAGGCTACCACTTTATGGTGGTCATGGACCATATAGTGTTGAAGAGGCTCAATTCCATCGAGACACCTTCAGGAAGGATTGCCAGATGGGTATTGGAGCTGCAGCTATACGACTTTGAGGTTCGCTACCGGAAGGGCAAACAAAAAGTTGTAGCCGTGAGAGCCGCTGAAGGATGATGCATGTTGCTTGGCCAAGAGCAGGGAGATGCCAGCTGGGACAGGATTTTTCGAGCTACGAAAGCTGCGCCAGGACATGTGCAAAACTCTACAGAAGCTTACAGACTAAATGGAGGAGTCTGGAAATGTATATCGGCACATCCTACACCAAGCCGGCCATGAGGATGCGGCTGCATGGAAATTATGTGTGCCAACAGAACGGCGTAAACAAGTGCCGGAGGAATCATGACGTGGTCACCGCTGGCCACTTCGAGAGCAGAAAAACCATTGCTCGGATGGCAGCTAGGTATTACTGGCCAGGCATATACCGAGATGTGCGCAACTACGTGCAGCGATTCGAGCTGTGCCAGTCAGCTGCAGGCGACTGGTCAGATGCTGACGCAGGTGCCCGACGAGCCATGGGCAACAGTATGCGCCTATTTTCTGGGTCTGCTGCTGAGGTCAAAACATGCGAATTCTATGCTATTGGTCTTCATTGACCGATTCTCCAAATGGACGTAGATGGTGCCCTTGAGGAGAGTGAACACGGCGGCGCTCCAAAAGGCATTCCGTGAAAGAATATTGGCCAGATTCGGTACACCAAAGGTGCTCATCACGGACAATGGTACCTAGTTCACCAGCCGAGCCCTCAAAAGGTTTTTGGCGGAGCTTGTTGTACGGCACCAACTAACGGCGCCATACACACCCCAGGAGAATCCAATGTGGGCAAAGGAACGCCACTTGTCCAATGCCGCAAAATTGTCACCACGATATGGAGGACCATACATGATGACCAGTTTTGTGTCCACCGTCATCTGCCGCATTAGCTCGGATGCCGAAAAGCGAACCAGGACAACGCATGTAGCTGACCTGAAGCATTGGCAAGGAGAGTTGGGTGAGTTGCAGAGCGCTGCAGAGCAAAACGCTTAAAATTAAAAAAAAAAAAATTAAAAAAAAAGACGAGTGAATACACACGATGTGAATTATACGCGCCCATCAGAAATAATTGAAATTTTTAAAAAGCAAAGAGCAGCGCAAACGCCAGTGCATGGAAACAGTTAAAAACTGTTAAATAATATGTCGCGCAACAGCAATATTTTAAATCGCGCGCGACTTTAGCGAAAGAACACAAAGACCCATAGGCATACGTTCGTAACAACAACACGCACAGTTGGCAAAAATTAGTCAGGCATGCCCAAAAACAAATATAAACAACAACAATGTATGCTCCGAGCAAGCGTTCGCGACAACAATAACATACACAGCCACCGGTGGATTGAACTGAAGCGTCGGAAGGGCTTAACGGCCAATCGTCGCACATTGGCCAGTGACCCCGCTGGAGCTATGCGCAAATGAGGAGTGCTCCGATATGCACAACCGACGCCAAGGCTTCGAGCACCGGTCCCAGTTGCGAACGACGTCTACGTTGAACTTTCCAAAGACCACAAAGTCACACCACACAAACTACGAGGGAACGCGAGAGCGAAAGCGAAGCATACTGACTGAAAGGATGGAGTCGATGACGGACGTAGCGTCATACCACTGTTCGCTCAAACAAGTATTGTGCTATTGGTCCGTACCTGCGGTTCCTCTCATACTACGCAGGAATGCTGTCGCTGTCCTACGGTGGTCCGAGCTGGAGCAGTGGAAAAGCTGCGTAGTCGACCCTTGCGCTCTGGTCAGCGATTTTGCTGGAGCTGTGCGCGAACGAGATGTGGGCTGCGGAAGCCATCCGTCTGCAAGCTAGGCCCCGTTGGCGGTTACGAACGACGTCCATATGGCGATTTCCCAGCAGCAGCCCAAGACATGGCCGCGGCAACCCCACCGAGGAGTTGTCAGCTGCCCGCGGAGCAACTGCAGCCATGCCAGAGTGTTTGCAGCGGCGCCCGGCGTGGGCAGAGGCGGCGGCAGGCCTATCGGGTCCAGGGGCATGAAAAGGCAGCAGCTCAGGCAGGAAAATAATAATATGTAAATTAAAATATGGTAAGACAAAAATTTAAACACTTGTTCACTTATCAGCAACGCCCAGAGCTGCCAGCAGCGAGCGGAAATCAGCTGACGAGCCACGAAGGGCTGTTAACAGCGCGCTAACAGCGATGATCGATCAACGCAAAACGGAGCAGCAACGGAAAAAGAAGCGCCAGATTCAAAACACGATGGTTTCGTGTTTTCCCGAAGAAAGAGGGGAGTGTGAGGAGCAATATAGGTATGCACGTATGTAGTGTATTATGCACATACATGCATGCATATTCAGCAATTGGTTCGCGTCGCTCACCCGCCGAGGTACCCCTCCAAGTAATGGACGCTTTCCCTTCGCATAGCAACAGTGGTACTTCGGCCAACGAGAGGCTGCCGCGACATGTATCCGAGCGAACCGCCAGAGCATACAGAGCGAATCCTGGCGTATTCTGGAGCGCTTCGCAAATCCTAGTGCCACTGAGCCATAATCGCTCTCCCAGCCGGAGTGCGTGAACCGAACAATTGACGATCTATTGTACAGGTGTCTAGTTAGGAGGCAAGTCCTTGCATATAGCAGAAGGACCTCAGGCGGGCATATAGTTGTAAAGAGTGAATTATATATATTACATATACCAAGTTGAAACCACAAAACACAAATTGTATTTATTCAAATATCTCAGAGGGTTCAACAAATAAATTTGTTGGCACGAACTCACAGTCGGCGAGACTGGCCCGGCTTAGACTCGGGTATATACACTAGTCAGCACAATTATTTTGACGAAAATAATCTCGCATAACTTTTAAACGGTTTTATTCAACTATTTGAAGCTAATTTTTTTATGAGTATATTTCAAATATAAACTTATAAATAAGCAAAATAATTATTTTTCATTGGAACTTAAAAAACTATAATTTTTTGTCAATTCATGGTATGTATAAGTATTTTGACCAATGTTTAATACTGAAAAAAAAAAAAATTGTTTTTACCTAAAACAAAAATGGAATAAATATTAATTTAATAAAAAATATATCCCCCTTTGGCTTTTATTTGCTTTTTGGAGTCGTGGCATTGAATCCACTAAATTTTTCAGAATTTCTGGAGTTATCTATTCCCAAAGAGAAGTGAGCTCAGAAATGGTCTCTTGTCTTGATTTGCCTAAGGAAAATGTTCTTTTGCGTTTCAAAAGTGACCAGACGTTTTCAATAATATTTAAATCCGGACTCTGGGGTGGCCAATCCAAAGTAGAAACACCAACTTCCCTCAAAAATGTTTGTATGATTTGTGGTATGGGGCGTTGTCCTGTTGCAGGATGAATGATTCCCCAATAAGCCTATCTCCGGAAGGGAATGCATATTCGTTTAAAGTGTTTAAATAAGTGATCTGATTCATTGAACCGTCGATCGGAACAAAGTCACCCAACCCAATATAGGCAACACATCCTCAGAACATAACAGTTCCCCCGCCATGACTTACTTTTTTAACAGTAGGCCGCTTTTTTATACCCTGAACCCAATGAAAATGGGAATTCAGGGTGTAATGGTTTCGTTAAATGTATGTAACAGGCAGAAGGAGGCGTGGCAGACCCCATAAAGTATATATATAGTCTTGATCTGGGTGACGAGTAAAGTTTATATAGCCATGTCCGTCTGTTCGTATGTTTGAACGCGTCGATTTCCGAAGATACAAAAGCTAGAGAGTTCATTCTTTTTTTGTTAGGTTCGTATATTGCATGCGCAGTACGTTTCAGAGATTCGATAACTCGTTTATTTCCAAGGTTATCGATAAAAAACTTTATCGGGAACCAGTTATAAAATTATATCTAATTCATCTTTAGAGTTAGAGTCTGCAAGTCTTCTGCATGTATATAGATACTAATTTAATACAATTTCGGTTTTTGTCAGATTTTGATTTTTGGTCCCCGATTCCCCCCCACACCACGAAATGTGTAAAAAATGCATTTAAAATACTAGAGACATGCAATTTGGTTTAGCATATATGTAGATATGAATATCATAATCATAACCTGAAGGGATCAATACGATTGTCCGTCTAGAAACAGAATTATTAATATTAACAAAGGCAGCGAGACAGCAAGCCGCCTGCAATGGTCACACACATACATGCTTACAAACGTAGATCAGCGTGTATGTGTGCTCGAGTTTTTGCATGTATAGCTCCTTACGCGTGGAGAATCGAAACGAGGCATTCTTGGAATATTATTTGTTCGAAGAAGGGCTCAGGGGAAAGCCCACAAATCAAAGAAAAACAAGTAAGAAAGCTCAAGTAGACACTGCTCGACTACAGCTTTCTTACTTGTTTTTCTTTGATGAAAAATTTTTTTTTCAATCCATTATACTGAAATGAGCTTTCGTCTGTCCATAATACGCCTCTCCAGAACTCCTTTGGTTTGTTCACAAGCTCTTGTGCAAAGATCAGTCTTTTAATCTTGTTTGCCTTTGAGATGTACGGCACCTCCATCGAACACTATGTTTTAAAATTACATTCCTTTAGACGTCGTCGGACTGTGCGCTCACTGATCGGGTTCTTCTGCCCCACTTTGGGGCTTCAAAAATATATTATTTTTAAATTCCCGTAACTGGTGTCGGTCATCAATATGTTTAGCGCTTTGCACCAGATCTTCTTAAATTTCGAAGATCGTTATGCTTTTTTAATTTATTTATTTGGTAGTGCACAGTTTGACGTAACACATTAAATTCATTTGCAATCTCTTTTATTGCGGTTCCAGCGTTAAATTTTGCCAAAATTTATGATCGGACAACCAAACTTAATTCCGCAGCTTTCCCCATTATTTTTTTTTTATAGGTCTAAGAGAAATTTACTTTATTTTATTATTTAAACAGATAATTGTGTTGATATCAAGTGCTCAAAAGTGAATAGACAATTGAGAAAAGCTTTCGTCAAAATACTCATGCCACGCAAAAATTCGATACTTGCATGCATTCTTATCAGCAGAGAGACAATGCATAAGCGAAACAACATAAAATTTGGCATGCACACAGCTATTAATATATTTTTCTCTTTGCCCATCATTTTCGCACCGTTAGTTAACGGTATTAAGCAATACTAGCTTCAATAGTCACAATAGTTTTGTCAAAATATATATGCCGACTAGTGTATATATGTATATATATCTATATATATATATATATATATATATATACAGTATGTCCATTAATTGTTTGCAAAACGAAAAAAGTCGTACAAATGCGACTTTGACATCATATTTTACTAGAAAAGGCACTTTTTTTCCATAATTTTTTTTTTTTTTTTTTTTTTTTTTGCAGCGTTATTCTTATATGTATTCTTAATGATACTAAATAAAAACAAGTAAGAAGGCTCTAGTCGAGACGGCTCGACTACGAGATACCCTGAACCCTCCAAAAAAAAGTGATACTCTTCTTCTTTAGGCACATATATGAGCGCGCGCTCTGCTAACTGCGCAGTTGCTGCCGGGGATGGGTTGGGATGAACTTTGGACGCTTATAACTCCATTTCTAGATGGACGATATTCATGAAATTTTCAGAACATATTAAAAGCATCAAAATGTGTCTATTTGCCAAATTGCAAGTCATAGTATTTGAAATGCGTTTTTTGCATATTGGAGGCGAGAGGGGCGTGGCATCCAAAATCTAAAAATTACATAATCTGTGTATCCATAATATCTATCTAAATAAACAAATTTGAAGTCTCTAGCTAAAACGGTGTAGAAGTTAAACCTAAAAAACCTAAAAAATATAACGATAATTTGGAAACGGGATGAGGTATCGAAAAAACAAAATAAACTCGTACTGCGTAGCTAACATACGAGTGTTCATGTGAAATTTCAGCTCTCTAGTTTTTATAGTTTCCGAAATCTCGACGTTCATACGGACAGACGGACGGACGGACAGACGGACAGACGGACGGACAGACGGACAGGCGGACAGGGCTAGATCAACTTATTTTTCGATGCTGATCAAGAATATATATACTTTATGGAGTCAGCGACGTCTCCTTCTGCCTGTTACATACATTTTCACAAAACCATTATACCCTGATTCCCATTTTCAATGGGTTCAGGGTATAAAAATAAAAAGAATAGCAACAGAAACATACAAAATAATTCAAAACAAGAAAAAAAGCTAATATTGACTGTCTATTAATTGTTTGCAAAATGCAAACATTAATATTGTGAGACCTGTATTATTTGAAGATCAATATCGAAATGGCTAATATTTGGTATGCCCTCCATTAGCTTCCATTACTTGGCCTATTTTTTTTTTAAGTAATGCCCACAATTTCTCAATAGGATTGAGATCCGGGCTCTGGGGTGGGGTGTCAATGACTTTGCTGCAATTATAAAGCAGCCAAGTGCGACACAGGAGCGATTTGTGCTTCGAATCATTGTCCTGATACAGCTTGTATCTGAGCTTACTGATGTTTTCTGGATCAAGGAAGCCAAAATTTCTTTCTGATAATTCTTTCTTTAAAATGTCTAAAAAATACTTTTTTGTCAAAGTATCGTTAAAAATTCGCACCTGCCCTACACCTTTGGAAGAAATACAACCCCACACCCACACAGGGCCATCATTATAATATAACATGATCTTCGTCTCGTCGCAAAAAATTACATCATTCCAATAGCTAAGAGGATTGTTAACATAAAGTTTAGCGAAGGTCAAGCGTTTTTCAATATTTATAGCGGACAACAACGGCTTCTTCCTTGCTATATGAGATGAGTATCTGTGGAAATTAAGTACTTTTCTCACAGTCTCGGGGCACACAGACTTCTAATGTCACTAACTAACTCTCTGAGGCTTGTTTGTGGATTGTTTTCCACGGTCTTTAGAATTTTTGAACAATCCCGTCGAGAGAGCTATGCTGGTCTGCTTCTAGAGCTGTTTAATTCTAGTCTATTTTCCTTTTCTGCCCGATTAATAATATTATAAACAGTTCTAAGATTAATATTAAACATTTCAGCTAACTCTTTGATGGTCTTTCCTTTGTTATAATTAAAATACACTAATTGTATCAAATTATCATCTGTGCGTTTACTAGGCCTTGCAAAAATGTTATTTTTATCAGAAGTAGGAGTGATTTCAATAAACAATTTAAGCGAATAAATTTACGGAAGACGAGAAAAAATGACGCGACCAGCCGTTTTTGATTTTGATGCTCCGTTAGCTTTTTTCTCGTCTTCTTTAAACTAATGTTTGCATTTTGCAAACAATTAATAGACAGTCAATATTTGCTGTTTTTTTTTGTTTTGAATTATTTTTTATGTTTCTGTTGCTATTCTCATTTGGTCCTTTGAGCCTTCTCTGTTGTTTTCTCCCACCAGTGGTAAGAGACACAGAGAAGGAACCAGCGTCTTAATGCTGTGAGTTTTTATAAAAACCTCAGCTTAAGATAAAATATTTAATATATTTCTGTTCTCCCCCACCAGAGGTAAGAGGCAGATAATATATAAATGTATTGCTCAAATTCAAACAAGAGAATTTGTAGTGCTGGTTAAATCCGTATTCCCAAAAAAGAGGAACGGAAAAACAAATTCCATAAGAGAATTTGTAAAAGCTGGTAGATCCGCATCTCCAAAGAAGGGGAGCGGACGATCAATTCCTGAAGAGAATTGTATCGCCAGTGGAAACGTATCCCCAAATAAGGGGAACGAACAAAAATTGCTCAAATTCACAAAAGAGAATTTGTAGCAGTAGAGGGCCGCATCCCCAAACCAACAGGTTGAAGGATGGCAAAGATGACAGGAGCCTTCGGGAAGACGACGACTCTCATTAACTACGCAGAAGCCGCTTCAGAGATGACTGGACCATCATCAGGAGAGCGCGCACAAATTCTGGGCCCCCTGGCAGTATGTTCAAGCGTGAACATGTGGCACAAATCAAAGCAGATTTGTGATATTGTGCCAGTAAATCCGTATTCCCAAAAATAAAAGGGAACGGACAACTTTAAGTTCAAATAGGACAACTAAAGTCCAAAGAGGACAACTTAAAAAAAAAAAAATTCTCAAATTCAGAAATGAGAATTTGTAGCAATAGAGGGTCCGCATGAAGGAAGACAAAGATGATACGAACCTTCGGGAAGATGACAGGACTCTCATCAACCACACAGAAGCCGCTTCAGAGACGAGCGGACAATCATCAGGAGGGCAGTTCTGAGCGCACACAAATTTTGGGCCCACTGGCAGTATGTTCAAACATGAACATGCGTCACAAATAAATATAAAATTACAGATAACCTGCGCGTTACCAAAAAAAAAATTAAAAATTCCCAGCCACAAATTTTAGGCCCCTGGCAGTATGTTCAAGCATGAACATGCCACTTATATACAAACATATTAAAAATAGGCAATAGTCGATAGCCTGCGCGCTATCTGACGCCAAACAATAAACATGTCATCCCTTTACTGCAGCAACCAACGCAGCAAGTAATAAAAATGTAACGCGAGACGTGAGAACGGCTTAGCGATCGCAAAGGGACACTTGACAAACATCTGTGCACTTGTGTGCATTGAATTAATTGTAGCCTTCCAGTGCCTGGAAGTATTTTTAAGGTATATAAGCACTAGGATTTTAAGAAATAAACAGTTCAATTTTTGATCTCACAAAGAGAAGAGTTCAATTTTTGAATTCGTTAAATGTGGAGTGTTTTATTTCGACTCTCTAACACATTATTTTTATACCCTGAACCCATTGAAAATGGGAATTCAGGGTATAATGGTTTTGTGAAAATGTATGTAACAGGCAGAAGGAGACGTCGCTGACTCCATAAAGTATATATATTCTTGATCAGCATCGAAAAATAAGTTGATCTAGCCCTGTCCGTCTGTCCGTATGAACGTCGAGATTTCGGAAACTACAAAAGCTAGAGAGCTTTGGAGAAATTTTACATGAACACTCGTATGTTAGCTACGCAGTACGAGTTTATTTTGTTTTTTCGATACCTCATCCCGTTTCCAAATTATCGTTATATTTTTTAGGTTTTTTAGGTTTAACTTCTACACCGTTTTAGCTAGAGACTTCAAATTTGTTTATTTAGATAGATATTATGGATGCCACGCCCCTCTCGCCTCCAATATGCAAAAAAAACGCATTTCAAGTACTAGAGACTTGTCAAATAGACACATTTTGATGCTCTTAATATGTTCTGAGCATTTCATGAAGATCGTTAAACTAGAAATTCAGTTGGCAGGGCTCAGGGTATCTCGTAGTCGAGCCGTCTCGACTAGAGCCTTCTTACTTGTTTTTATTTAGTATCATTAAGAATACATATAAGAATAACGCTGTAAAAAAAAAATTATGAAGAAAAGTTTCTTTCCTAGTAAAATATGAGTCAAAGCCGCATTTTTATGACTTTTTTCGTTTTGCAAACAATTAATGGACATGTTTATTTTTTGTTAATAAATACAAAATTTGCCGTTAATGCGCCATTTCCGGGTACTTTCCTGGCACAATGTATACATTCATATATCCATAGCTTCACTTTAGGCATGCTTCTAATGTTATTCAAATGATTTGTTTTAGGTTGGCAGTAAATAATCTACATTACTTAAGTAATGTTCTAGGTATAAAGGATCCAATACATAAGCAAAAAATTTCACTGAAAGCTATGGATGTTGTACTCTTTGGCCCACCACGAGGTAGGTCAACATATAGGTTTGCACGCTTCCTTATAGACTAGTTAACACGATTTATTATCATTCGTAGAAACTGGCACTCGTTGGAAGGACTATATTCTTGTCACTCTTTTATTGAGTGCAATAATAGGGTGTTGGTATGCTTATCAACAAAATAAAAATGCTAAGCGGCACTTGCGTCGAATGGCGCAAGACATGGAAGGATTACAACGGGCTGAACAAAGTCTGCAGGAAATGCAAAAGGTACTATAGAGCTTTGATGTCGTTAAGAACATTATGTATTGTATTTTTAATGTCTTAATTTAGGAATTAGAGCTAGCTCGAATGGAGCAGGAAAATGTTGCTACAGAAAAAATGGATCTTGAAAGGAGGCTTAAAGAAGTACCATCACTCAGTTCGTCTAGCTCAGATCTAGAGGTACAGCAGTTAAAGAAAGAAATAGAGATGTTACGCAATGAACTAACACGTGCCGAATACGAGTTGGTGGACAATTGTTGGACCCCACCTCAGCAGCTACAATCATGGCTACAGTACACATATGAGCTAGAAAGCAAGAATCATCAAAAGAAACGTATTTCTGCGGAAAAACAACTTCAGTCCGCACGTGAAGCGTGTGAAAAATTACGTAAGAAGCGTTCAAGCTTAGTTGGCGCGTTTGTTTCAACGCATGGCAAGAGTATTGATGACGTTGATCGCTCTATTGTTGAAGCACGTAATGCTCTTGGTGAAGTAACTAACGAATTGCAGGAACGCCTTCACCGCTGGAAGCAAATAGAAATATGTCTAGGATTAAATATTGTAAACAACAACGGATTATCTTACTTAGAGAATGTCCTTTATAGTCGCAATGGCAGTAGTAACAGTACTGTTGGAGTTAATTCTACAAAAGGTTCTAGAGGTAAGACTCAACATTGGATAATATTAAAGTATTTCTGAACTAACTCTATTTACAGCACGGATCACTTGCAGTACCGATGATCTTGATGACGAATCAGTACAAGGTAAGATGCATTTTGAGAATTTTTCACTGCTTGCAACGGAGTAACTTTGTTGCGTTTGACTGGCAATGCAACACAGGATACATCTCCACTGCGGACCCAATATGCGAACGACCAATGAATATATTTTTAACCATTCTATAATGCGTAGTTGGTTGTATTTTTACTTTTCAATGAAGATTTGATTTCACAATTAAGAAATGAGTTTTCTATATTCATATAACGAAAATTTTGCAAATATGTTTTTATAATAATGCATGCATGTATTTATGTATTTAATCTCAATTTATATTCATTTATTTTTGGTAGATGCTATTGAATAGTATCTAACTAAAAAGTAAAATTCTATTTCTTCCAATCCTTTAAAATAAAAATTCCGTGTTAATTACACTTATTCACCAATCATCATTGTCTTACTCTATATTATAATAGATTTGCTCCTACGATTTTATAACATTTCTCTTATAAATTAGAAGTTTGTCGCTCGTATAAATAATGATAGCATCATGGTTTAAATCCCATATAAGTATATAGATATACATATGTATATACTCCATATCAAAACTGTTATTGTTAAAGTGAATCGTTGAATTATTGAATGCCGAAAACATTTTTAATATATATACTTATTCATATAAGCTACTTCAGAATTAAGCTAATATAAGCTAATATTAATTATACTAAGGACAATCCGAAAAAAATTGTGATGTGGTTTAATACAGCTGGTTGTAAAATAATCAAGCAATGCTTTAAAAAAAATGCTTCGGCATCTTAAAAGTGAAAATAGCAAAATAAATCCAAAATATATTTTTAAAGGACAAATAATATTATAAACACTAATTAATGGATTTAGAAGAAATATCTACTTTTTTTATATGAAAATATATATGCAATTATGTATAATATTTTTTGTTTGTATTTGTAGTATTTATTATAAAGAAAAAACAAAACAAAAAAATATTTAGAAGACAATTGTTTCCACCTGCAAACTTTATGCAATTAACTATAAAATGTTCATTAGTCGATGTGTCATAAAATGTTTTCCATTGAGTCAGAAACTGAATGTAGAACAGTTTTGTTTTCCATTTAATTATACACTTAACCCACTGATAATTTTATATCTGATTATGTATATAAAATATTTCTAGACAATCTAAAAATGTATATATACAAATCTAGTGAGACGTCTACCCGTTGGATCGAACGCAGCGATTTTTTTATATCCTAAACCCATTGAAAATAGGAATTCAGGGTATAATGGTTTTGTGAAAATGTATGTAACAGGTAGGAGGAGACGTCGCAGATTCCATACAGGGTGACGAACTAAGTCGATATAGCTCCGTCCATCTGTCCGTATGTTTGAACGTGTCGATTTCCGAAGATATAAGAGTTAGAGACTTAATTCTCTCTGGGTTTGGTCCGTATATTGCCCGCGCATACCGATTTTTCTCCAATTCGTGTCCGATTGCAAAGAATTATGTACATTATAATTTAATATAACATTGATTTTTATTAGATTTTGAATTCCTGTGTCAAATTTTCCCTGATCCCTTAAAATTTGTGAACAATCTATTTAGTATTAGAGACATACGATTTAGTTTGTCATAGACATATGAATGTCATTACATGACAATGACTTCAATTCAATAATTGTTTAACTGAAACGTTGTTAAGTCATAGTGTCCATAATGGTGAAATTCTGACACAAACTTGATCGTTTGATTCGTAGATGGTGCGGAGTTTGAATTCCCATTAGATCCATACTTGCAATTTGGCAAATTGATACATTTGGATGCTCTTAATATATTCCGAAAGTTTCATGAAGATCGTCCATCTAAAAATGTAGTTATAATTTTTAATCTACTTCCGAATTCACCGTACATACACTTGAATAAATGACAAAGATATAAATTACACAATTGTGACTTCTACTTATCATCGAGCCTCCGACAACAACATTTGGTCATTCATCCACCTACTTACAAGTCACCAGCGTTCTTAGGCTTTTCTCTTCGCAATATGCAATTAGTACATAACCGCGTACTGGTAATAAACTGTGTAATTCCAATCCTTGCGCAAGCAAACACGTGTATATACAGTCGAGTCTAGTCTAGTTTAAAAAAGCAAAATACGAATTGAACAGGTTTTTATATTGTATTAAGATGTGTGTTATCCCGTCTTTGAAAAATAATTGTCTTCGAGTGAATGTAACCGGTGATAATCAGTTTATTGAATGATTCTTAGCTTAATACATTTTGGTTGTTATAGCTAAAGACCGCGTAGCTGCGCTCCCAGTGACGCCGGCAAAGGAGCGGTCAGCTTATGTATAGTGTTAGTAAGCATATATATATTTAAGGGCTGACGAGAGTCGCCGCGTTAGAGGAGAGGTTTTATGCGCATGTCAATCAAATATACCTACTCTGCACTATGGAGTTGAATGCACTTAAGAGTAACCGTATTACCACAAGTGCTTTGAACTGGGATTTGTATGTATGAATGTTGTAGCCAAGTGCTACAATGTATTTGTAATAATATTTATGCATTCGACTGAGTACAGTGAGCATGAGATATATTTACCAGTGTTGCCAAAACAGCGGGAAGCGGAATTCTGGCTTTTAATAGATTTGGGAGGTCTGTGAAGTCTCAGAAAACAAAATGTTCAATCAATATTAGAAACGTTTTTTGTATAAGCTTGCTTTCGATATTGGCGAAACAAAATATACCATTCTGATTGGCGAATCAACGTATACACATTAAGAAGGAATGCTGTTGTAACTACAAGTAGCCAAAAAAAAAGAGCGCTTGCCCTGCTAAACGCGCAGTTATTACCGTGGCTTGGGGGTGGGTTGGTCTATATTTTTGACGCTTATAACTCCATTTCTAGATGCGTTTTTTTTTTCGAATTGGGGCGGAGGGGAGTATCTGTGTATCCATAATATGTATCTAAATATACAAATTTGAAGTCTCTAGCTGAAACGGTGTAGAAGTTATGCTCAATAAACGTAACGTAAACGAATTTTCAATTCAATATTTAGAATCAATAATTTAGAAATGGGATGAGTTAACGAAAAAATAAATAAAGAAATAAACTCGTACTGCGTAACTAACACAGGAGTATTCATGTGAAATTTATTAAAATATGATTGGCACTATGGAAGAATGCGATAAAGATAATAGTTGTCACGAATAAGACGAAAAACTGGAGTATTCGTAAAAAAAAAAAAAACCTTAAAATAAGGCAAAAAACTTCAGCTTTTTTGTCCGATTTTTTTCCTCAACAAAAATTGGCAACACTGATATGAACATACTACATCCCTCCTTTAGAAAAAATGTAATTATATGAAGTTATTTTCTTAGCATTATTAGTTATATTTGATTAAGAAGTGTGTTTTGAAAATATATATTTTTGAAAAGTATATATAAGTTAAGGAGGAGTTAAGGATACGTAGTAGGCTGGATTCTCCTATCAGACAGAACACAACGTACGGAACTGATTCTATTCAGTTTATATTTGGACGAGACAGATTTTAGATCTATTGTTCCTAAATTATACAAAATTATATTAAATATATTATTTCATTGAATCCAAGTGTATTTGTCTACACGAGAGTATAACTCAGTGCACATAATAGCTATTCTCGTGCGCTTAACTGGCGCCCGAGCAGGGATGATGGCCCAAAAATAGCTAAATAAGTGATAACTCAATAAAAACCATAACAAATAAATTGTTCATTCTTGCGATGAACAATTGTTGGCTAAACGGTGGTACTTCTGTGATTTGCAATGTATCGAGGTTCAAAGCCTTGCCACGATAACATAACATAAGTTATAAAGTCATAACATAATTGCAGGCAAAGTGTGGGTACCTCCGTATCATGTATTATAAAATAACATAAAAGAAGTTAGCAGGTAAAATGGTGGTACCTCTGTATCATGTCAAGTGTTCCTTGAGCGTATGCAAGTATTGAGTATTCAAATCCTTACCGTGAGGCAAATATTATTTTATATCTTCCACATATTATATCTTCCACTGTGTCGAATGATGGGTGCCGTAAGTTTAACTATAAAATAATAAAAACCACTGCAGCAATTTATTGCGGGTGGTCATATAATAAAATTGAGGCGGTTGTCTGGATAGGTCGTGCAATAGTTAACAAACAAAACATAGATTATGTAATATAAACAATATAAAACGAATTGCGTTAGACTGCCCCATTCGATCGTGGAATCATCCTTACCCTAGTAGGTTTTTCTAGAACTAAAGAGGATAAATAAGGACTTCCCAACCTAGGCATTGGTTGTCGTTTTGTTTCAGTTGTGCAATATATAACTAAATAATATAAAGATAATTTAATAGAAAAAGAATTGCCCAATTGAGACTGCCCAGATGAATTTTCGAGGGTTGTCAAATTTCAACAGAAAGTACAAGATATTAGGGGGTTGTTGATATATGTACAAACAAGAGTTATCAAATAGTAGAAGAAATAAGACAAGGGCCCTCTACCTATCAACTATAAAGAGGCAGATGTAATGTTAATTAAAAACAAGGTTATGAGTAAAGATAAGAAAAGAAAGTAAAAACACGAAAATTAACTTTAAATCCCAAGATTGAATATTTCTTCACAATTATATCCCATCCTGACTAAAAAATCTAAATAATTCGTAAAAGAATATTATACTTTTAACACACACAAAGCAACACAGCGTTTGGGCATACGTGGTGTAGTGGTCAGAAGATCTTTGGCTGCCAAGAAGTATTTCGAAGACATCGGAGAGAAAATCGTGCGTTTGGATGCTTGGACGAAAGTTGACACAAAGAAATATATTGGACAAACCCATGGAATCGGATTGTTTTAATTAATTTGGAAATGGAATTTTGATATAAAGGATGAATGCGAATCAACTTCGAATCGATTATTCTCATTATGCTACTCCATGCAACAATAACATTGGAAGCCTTTATTGTGCTTTATTGTGCTTGATACTGGAAACGATTATGCTTGATAACGGATTACATTATATCAACAACCTATATTTATGTTCACGGCTGCATATCCACAAGTCGGTCTTCCAACGAACAATACAAGATTACCCATTAAAATGGAGACAAATCGTTCGGATCAGTCCTACTGTATGAATCTTGATATTGGAGGAGTCGGCAAAAGGAATATGAACAATACACCTAAAGTGTTCTCAAAAGTACGGCGTCTATACCAAATGTCTGTAAATATGAGAGTTTCATTGTTGAACGATCTATCTGCTGATGATTTCTCGAAGCAATTGCTGAATATCGGTAATGGCTGTGTTCCTGTTGACGAATCGAGCGGTTTGATTTCATTTCCTCCAAATTTTTGCAATTTCGTCTCATCAAAAGATGAGATTATCAACAAAGTATTTCCGGATATCATTGCTAACCACAAAAATACTAAATGGTTAGGTGAGCGAGCAATTTTGGTGGCTAAAAAAAAAAAAGATGTATATGACCCCAATTTTATAATTCAAAATCAAATCGTAGGTACTCTGTATTCATTCAAATCTATCGACTGTGTAACAAACGACGAAGAAGCCACTAATTATCCAACTGAATTTTTTAACTCCTTGGATGTGTCTGGTTTACCACCGCACAATTTACAACTGAAGGTTGGCTGGGTAGTTATCATGCTTAGAAATTTAAATCGACCAAAACTGTGCAATGGAACTCGTTTGGTGATAAGAAAACTTATGAGCAATGTGATTTTTTTTTTTTTTTTTTTGAAACGTTTTATTGATTATAACCTTTAACCTATCCTTATGAACTCTTTGTATGTATGTATGTATGTACGTGTGCTATCCTTAATACAAATATTATCATTATCTCCTATTCTTTCTACTGAATAGGGTCCTAAATATACCGGGTCAAGTTTATGCACTGTCTCATTTCGTAAAAGTACTTTATCTCCTACTTTTAATTCAAAATTCTGAAATTTTTTTTATCATATTCTAATTTTCTATAAGCCTTAGCTTTTTCTATTTCTTGTATTTGCTGATTCTAATCTAAATTTTATTTCCTTAGCATAGTCATCTATGTTATATAAGGGATCTACCTTATCTATTTTGTTAAAATCTATGAACTGTCTTGGTAGTCTACCAAAAACTAGTTTGTATGGACAATATTTGTGAGTTGCTGATGGTGTGGTGTTGAAACAATATGTGAAATATTGTATCCTGTAACGAGCCTTCGGTTATACCCGAGTGTTCAAGTATGAACATGCCTCATAAGTAAATATATTAAAAATAGGCAATAGTCGATAACCTGCGCGTTATCTGAAGCCGAGTAATAAACATGTCATTTTTTAGCTGCAGCGACAAACGCAGCGAGTAATAAAAATGTAACGTGAAACGTGAAAACGGCTTAGCGATCGAAAAGGGACACTTGACAAACATCTGTGCACTTGTGTGCATGGAATTAATTGTAGCCTTCCAGTGCCTGGAATTATTTTTAAGGTATATAAGCACTAGGATTTTAAGAAGTAAGCAGTTCAATTTTTGAATTCGGTAAATGTGGAGTGTTTCATTTCGACTCTCTAACATTCTGGTCCATCGGCGTTCTCTGTTGTTTTCCCCCATCAGTGTTAAGAGACACAGAGAAGGAACCAGCGTCTTTGTGCTGTGTGTTAATTCTTTATTGCTCTTTTCTCCCCCAGAGGTAAGAGACAGAGTATATATACAAAATAGTGCTCAAGTTAAAAAAAAAGAAAATTTGTAGTGCGATTAAGTCCGTATCCTAAAAATAACAAGTAAGGACGTTGCAGTTAGGTGCAACTAACTGCGAGATACTCTGTTCCTATAGGTGCATTTTATTTGTTTTATAAACATTTAATAAACAAAATATTTTAGCAATTAGCAAACGTACATGGCAAGCAACAAACGTTTTTCCTATACATACACACAGATTTACACAGGTATGTACACACTATGCTGTATACACACGATTTTCTATGTATGCATACAAAAATTTGCATGCTAAAATTTCTATAAATTGTGAATTTTTCGACCGTTATTTTAGGTTTGTCAAAAGGCGCTCTAGCAGTGCGTTGTTTGGCTTTAGTTAACTAATCGAATCCAGCATAGAACTTTTTTTCCAAAAATTATTATTTTTAAATTATTTTTATATGTGTGTATATTATATTATTATATTTATTATAAAATGCTTGCTGCCAGCGTCAATTAATAATAAGATATTTAAATATAAACATACGCATATGAATTATGCATTTAAGCAAACAATAAAACTGCTTTTCCGATTTGCCACTCTGCTTGGCAAGCAGTTTTTCTATGCATGCATATATGTATGTATGTGTACACACTTGGATGTGTATACACGTTCCAAGAATTGCGATTGTATTGTTTTGTTTTGTCACAAGCTGCTGATCAGCTGAATTTATTTAGGTTTAGCTAACAATTACATGTTATTTTCAAAAGACCTGGGTTCAAATCCCGCTGGAAACTTTTTATTTATTGATTGAAATCTTATAAATTTGACTTTTTAAATTCATTAATATTTTTATATTTATCTTAAAATGCTTTCTGCCATCTTAGAAATTACTACTAAGCTATTATATGCATAAATTATGCAGTTGTCCACAACAAACTTCTTTGCCGATTAGCCACGACGCCGTGGGCGTAGATATGTTTACCATAGCTTATTGATCTTGGGTTGTCAACCCGAGTATACATGCAATTTCAAGTCTCTAGTGTCAATAGTGTTCAAAATATAGCACAATTTGAATAATCACTATATATTCAGGTCCGATTTGCCACGCCCCAGTGAGCGTAGACATATAATTTTTGATCGATCTGCTTAGAATCATAACATTAACTCACATCCAAAATTTCAGCGTTCTAGCTTTAACGGTGTAGAAGATACGTTTTCCCGATTTGCCACGCCCCCAGTGGGCGTAGATATATCCGCCATAGCTTTTTGAACTTGGGCTGTCACCCCGAGTATACAATCCAAATTGCAACTCTGTAGCTCATCATCTAGTATGATTACTTGCCTATGGGCGCCAGAGTTTTCTGATTTGCCACGCCCCTAGTGGGTGGATCGGGAATATTTTTACACTTTATAATTCGGGAGCATATATGAGTATATGTTTAAAATTTCAAGTCTCTAGCTCTAATAGCGCCGAAAAATTTTGCGTTCATACGGACAGACGGACATTGCACAAATCCAAATCTTTTTCCTTTTGGGAACAGAGTATAAAAAGGGAACGGACAACTTTAATAAGTCCAAATCGGACAACAAAAAAAGTGCTCAAAAATAATTGAAATTTGTAGTGCGATTAAGTCCGTATTCTAAAAATAAGAAGGGAACGAACAAATTCAAAAAGTCCAAAGAGGACAACAAAAAAAAGTGAAAGAAAAACCACTTTTTTTTAAAAACTAGTTAAACTAAAAAAAAGCGGACACAAAAAAAAAAAAAAAAAAAAACAACAACAGCAATTAACGACGCAGGAACCATTGAGAAGACAACGGGATTCCAAACAATCACGCGGAGCCACCCTTCAGAGAAGACTGGAGCATGAAGATTAAGATAAGTCGTAATTTTGTTTGTTTTGTTTTTACGAATAAGATAAGAAGACACCATGCTGTCAGAAAAAATCATAGCACTAAAAAAAAAAAACAATCGGACTTAGTGTTCAGATTTATGAAATTAGACTCATCAGAGGAGATAAGGTCACCTAGCGACATATTAGAAGAGCTAGACAGGATACAAAATGAGTTAGAGAACAATATTATAATATTGTTAAAAGTGGGAGTAATAGACCACCCATATTTTAACAAAGCGGTAAAAATCGTAAAAGAGATAAAATCAGAAATTTTGAGTAGCGGAAAACAGATAAAAGAAGAGATTGGGCAGATAGGAACAGTTACAGTTCATGAGGAGGCAGAATTCGAAAACAAAGTATGCTGGTGAAACGCACGGTTTGTGCTGCCTTAGTGGTAAAGTAACATTGCCATTAGTGCAACGTGAATATGATCCACATGAACTAATCCTATCAGTTCAAACGAATTTACCACTGTTGAATCCTAAGCAGAGGGAAGTCTATGATACACTGATTAATGCAATTGATGATGGAAATGGTGGTTTATTTTTTTTGGATGCCCCCGGTGGAACTGGGAAGACATTCCTCATGTCATTGATTTTGGCCACTGCACTATTGTCAAAAAGTCTGATATTTTGGCATAAAGTCATTTTTTTGATGTATTCATAACTGAAAATTTAACTTATTTTTTGATTATAGACACATTAGATAAGAAAAAAACATTTTTAAAAAATTTTTCAAATTAGTCATTTAAATTTTGCGCGCAACTAAAGTCAGCTGTTTCAATGCAAGCTTAAATTATCGGTATGCAACCTTAAAATTTATTAAGCTTTGTCATTGTTTTGAGCGTTGTTTAAAGAAAAAGAATATTGTAATCATGGAAAGTAAAAGCACAGGTATTTAAAATTAATGTTCAGTGTTAGTTTGTCAAGATTGTGAATGTTTAGCTGTGTATGTGCAATTGTTGTTGATGTCTTGTTACAGGTGAAATTTAACAAATAGAGCCGTGTTTCGTGGTGTATTACTTGTTCTGAGCGCGCTTGAGCGCGCAACTAAAAACGACATGTTCAAGATTAATGTTTATATATTTGGAATTAATAAGTTTCCTCTGCCCCTTTTTGTTCCTTTTTGAATAAATTGACATGTTGCAGCCAAATATGAGTTTCGGCGCTTAACGTTGCTGCAAGTTTGGGACAACAGCAAGCGCGATGATGGTGCACTTATCATATGGGTATTGGAAAAAGTAAACAAATCTGATCTCAGTGCTGCTCAGGTGGATATATATATGACCACGCGCTCTGCTAACCGGGCTGTTGCAGCCGTGGCTTAGGGGTGGGTTGGACTATACTTTGGGCTGAACTTTGGTCTCTGATAACTTCATTTCTAGAATGACGACCTTCATGAAATTTTTAGAGTAGATTAAGAGTAACTAAATGTACCTATGTGTCAAATTACAAGTCCCTAGTATTTGAAAATGGGGGCGGAGGGGGCGTGGCATCCAAAATCTAAAAATTACAAAATCTGCGTTACCATAATATCTATCTAAATATATAAAATTTAAGTCTTTAGCTAAAACGGTGTAGAAGTTATGACCAAAAAACGTAGAAAAAAGTAAGTGAATGAAGGGGTAGGGGATGTGGGCGTGGTTCAATTTTGGAAAAAAAAATCCGAAATTATAAAATATTCATACTAATATGTATGCAAAATTTGAAGCTTCTATCTCTTCAGGGACAATTTATGCCAAAAAATCGGGCTTTTTACCCATAGTGCACTGTACGTGCGAGATCTGAAATTGCGGTAGAAAATGCTTTTTCTGAAATAGCGACCACATTGTTTGACGGATGCCGTACTGCTCACTCAGCGTTAAAATTGCCATTAAATCTTCAAACTAATGAACAACCGACATGTAACATTTCGAAACACTCCGCTATGGCCAAAGTTTTAGTAGCATCAAAAATTATCATATGGGACGAATGCACAATGGCGCACAAACGCGCTTTGGAAGCACTAGACCGAACATTAAAAGATCTGCGCAATAACTTCAGATGTTTTGGTGGTTCAATGATTTTATTATCTGGCGATTTCCGATAAACACTACCAGTAATTCCAAGATCTATTGCTGCCGACGAAATAAACGCTTGCCTCAAGGCATCAAATCTGTGGCGAAATGTAAACCAACTTCAACTGTCTGTAAATATGAGAGTTACATTGTTGAACGATCTATCTGATGATGATTTCTCGAAGCAATTGCTGAATATCGGTAATGGCTGTGTTCCTGTTGACGAATCGAGTTTGATTTCATTTCCTCCAAATTTTTGCAATTTCGTCTCATCAAAAGATGAGATTATCAACAAAATATTTCCGGATATCATTGCTAACCACAAAAATACTAAATGGTTAGGTGAGCGAGCAATTTTGGTGGCTAAAAAAAAAAAGGATGTACATGACCCCAATTTTATAATTCAAAATCAAATCGTAGGTACTCTGTATTCATTCAAATCTATCGACTGTATAACAAACGACGAAGAAGCCACTAATTATCCAACTGAATTTTTTAACTCCTTGGATGTGTCTGGTTTACCACCGCACAATTTACAACTGAAGGTTTGCTGGGTAGTTATCATGCTTAGAAATTTAAACCAACCAAAACTGTGCAATGGAACTCGTTTGGTGATAAGAAAACTTATGAGCAATGTGATTTTTTTTTTTTTTTTTTTTTGAAACGTTTTATTGATTATATGCCTTTAACCTATCCTTATGAACTCTTTGTATGTATGTATGTACGTTTACTATCCTTAATACAAATATTATCATTATCTCCTATTCTTTCTACTGAATAGGGTCCTAAATATACCGGGTCAAGTTTATGCACTGTTTCATTTCGTAAAAGTACTTTATCTCCTACTTTTAATTCAAAATTCTGAAATTTTTTTATCATATTCTAATTTTCTATAAGCCTTAGGCTTTTCTATTTCTTTTATATGCTGATTCTAATCTAAATTGTATTTCCTTAGCATAGTCATCTATGTTATATAAGGGATCTACCTTATCTATTTTGTTAAAATCTATGAACTGTCTTGGTAGTCTACCAAAAACTAGTTTGTATGGACAATATTTGTGAGTTGCTGATGGTGTGGTGTTGAAACAATATGTGAAATATTGTATCCTGTAACGAGCCTTCGGTTATACCCGAGTGTTCAAGTATGAACATGCCTCATAAGTAAATATATTAAAAATAGGCAATAGTCGATAACCTGCGCGTTATCTGAAGCCGAGCAATAAATATGTAATTTTTTAGCTGCAGCGACAAACGCAGCGAGTAATAAAAATGTAACGTGAAACGTGAGAACGGCTTAGCGATCGAAAAGCGACACTTGACAAACATCTGTGCACTTGTGTGAATGGAATTAATTGTAGCCTTCCAGTGCCTGGAATTATTTTTAAGGTATATAAGCACTAGGATTTTAAGAAATAAGCAGTTCAAATTTTGAATTCGGTAAATGTGAAGTGTTTCATTTCGACTCTCTAACATTTTCGTCCTTCGGCGTTCTCTGTTGTTTTCCCCCACCAGTGGTAAGAGACACAGAGAAGGAACCAGCGTCTTTGTGCTGTGTGTTATTACTTTTTTTGTTTTATCAAAAGGCGCTCTAGCAGTGCGTTGTTTGGCTTTAATTAACTAATCCTAGGTCATGGCAGTGGCGCTGGTGGTAAGTGCTATGCAAGCCATCTTATTGGTGCTTGGGTTCGAATCCAGCATAGAACTTTTTTTTTCCAAAAATTATTATTATTTTTTTTATACCCTGAACCCATTGAAAATGGGAATTCAGGGTATAATGGTTTTGGGAAAATGTATGTAACAGGCAGAAGGAGACGTCGCAGACCCCATAAAGTATATATATTCTTGATCAGCATAAAAAAATAAGTTGATCTAGCCCTGTCCGTCTGTCCGTCCGTCCGTCCGTCTGTCCGTCCGTCCGTATGAACGTCGAGATTTCGGAAACTACAAAAGCTAGAGAGCTGAAATTTCACATGAACACTCGTATGTTAGTTACGCAGTACGAGTTTATTTTGTTTTTTTCGATAACTCATCCCATTTCCAAATTATCGAAAATTCGTTTCCATTTTTTAGGTTTTTTGGGCATAACTTTTACACCGTTTTAGCTAGATTCTTCAAATTTGTTTATTTAGATAGATATTTTGGACGCCACGCCCCCTTCGCCCTCAATTTGAAAAAAAAACGCATTTCAAATACTAGAGACTTGCAATTTGGCAAATAGGTACATTTAGAAAGTTTCATGAAGATCGTCCATCTAGAAATGGAGTTACAAGCGTCCAAAGTTCAGCCCAACCCACCCCCAGCCAAGGCAGCAACTGCGCAGTTAGCAGAGTGCGCGCTTATAAGTGCGTAAAGAAGAAGAGTATCACTTTTTTTTTCAGGGTTCAGGGTATCTCGTAGTCGAGCCGTCTCGACTAGAGCCTTCTTACTTGTTTTAATTATTTTTATATGTGTGTATTTTATATTATTATATTTATTATAAAATGCTTGCTGACAGCGCCCATTGATAATATGATATTTAAATATAAACATACGCATATGAATTTTGCATTTAAGCAAACACTAAAACTGCTTTTCCGATTTGCCTCTCTGCGTGGCAAGCAGTTTTTCTATGCATGCATATATGTATGTATGTGTACACACTTGGATGTGTATACACGTTCTAGGAATTGCGATTGTATTGTTTTGCTTTGTCACAGGCTGTTGATCAGCTGTCCACCTGATCAGCTGTGAATTTGTTTAGGTTTAGCTAACGATTACATGTTATTTTCAAAAGACCTGGGTTCAAATCCCGCTGGAAACTTTTTATTTATTAATTGAAAACTTATCAATTTTACTTTTTAAATTCATTAATTTTTTTATAATTATCTTAAAATGCTTTCTGCCATCTTAGCAATTACTACTAAGCTATTATAAGCATAAATTATGCAGTTCTTAGAAAGAGCCGAGGTTAACATGACTGCAAAATTGGTTGCTTACATTCAAAAAATGCGAAAATTACACGGGATTTTTCGATATGCATAGCCCCCAAAGAGGCTGAAAAATCATTTTTTGGTCATCGATAGAGGAGGACATTAGTAGCTGAATCACCAAATTTTCAAGCTTCTAGCTCTAAAACTGTGGGAGATATAAACTATTGCGGTCTGCCACGCCCCATGTACATATAATTTTTGATCGATCTTCTTAGAATCATAACATTAACTCACATCCAAAATTTCAGCGTTCTAGCTTTAACGGTTTAGAAGATACGTTTTCCCGATTTGCCACGCCCCCAATGGGCGTAGATATATCCGCCATAGCTTTTTGAGCAAATTGCAACTCTCTAGCTCATCATCTAGTATGATAACTTGCCTATGGGCGGAAGAGTTTTCCGATATGCCACGCCCCTAGTGGGCGGATCGGGAGCATTTTTACACTTTATAATTCGGGAGCATATATGAGTATATGTTTAAAATT
This sequence comes from Drosophila koepferae, assembly GCA_030914345.1. Taxonomy (NCBI): domain Eukaryota; kingdom Metazoa; phylum Arthropoda; class Insecta; order Diptera; family Drosophilidae; genus Drosophila; species Drosophila koepferae. The sequence goes on from JAUESR010000020.1 coordinate 174,587, forward strand.
TCAAAACTCTAGCTATAATAGCGCCGAAAAATATTGCGTTCATACGGACAGACGGACAGACGGACGAACAGCAAGACGGACATTGCACTAACCGAATATACTTTTTTCCCTTTGGGAACAAAGTATAAAAAAAAAAACGCGTTCTGATATGTGAGAATCCGTTTTACGACTTCGTGCCGAAGCAAGTCGCTCCGAAGGCACTTAGCTACCAGGGGCTGGTTAGGCATTGATTATGTAGGGGTGGTTTCCAGACGTCGAGGTTAGGTCCCGAAATAGATGTGGATTTGTGTACTGGGTGTGTGGAACAAATGCTATCTTGTGGATGATGTTGATGGTGTGGATGAGTGTATGATCTGATGAGTTACGGTGGGGGTTGATATATAAAACACACGATATTGTCAAGTTAATTTCCGTATTTATTCAATTTCATACTTAAAGAGTGTTCGATCACATCGAGAGTTAAGATTCAAGTCATTCTCAAGCGCCCAGCACTTGAAGTAACAGAAGTGGTGTGGAGGAGGAGGAGCAAAATACGTTAATGCCAGATCTGACATTAACATACTCCCCCCCTTGCAATGATTGCAATGTCCTGGTGTCTTCCTTCGTGCAAGAGCCCGATAGGACCCACCCGAGTTCGGTGTTCTGGGCCAATGGGAGGCCGCCTATGCTGGGAACGAAACCTGGAAGCAGGATGTGAGAATAGACATCGGGCCCCAGCACAATGAGCACCAAACTGGGAGAGTCCCAGCGGGCGTCAGCAAGGGTGATCCCGGGAAACGGGGATCGACGTTCAACGGCCCGGACGGGTGTCCGGCAGTTCAGATGCGGGTCCAGCTGTAGCACCATATCCAGCCGGAAATTCGACGTCTTGGATGCGACGAGAGCCGTGCACTCCTCCCCTGGACCAACGCTGGTGACGGACAGACCGAAGGTCCGTGCCAGTTCAGCGTTGATCCGGCTGGTGGGGCTGCACGGGTCGATCAAGACACGCACATCGAAGCTCTTGGACGGAGTCTCAAGAGAGACGATAGCGGTGGGCAGAATGCTGATGTCCTTGTGCTGCATGAGTGTCGTCAGCGTAGGAGTGCCGGCAGTCGTGGAGCTTGGGGCGCGTTGACGTGCTCGGCGACGGGTTCTCTTCGTCGCTAGCAGGTGTTCAAGCATGAACATGCCACTTATATACAAAACATGGCGTCGATAGCCTGCGCGCTATCTAACGCCAAACAATAAACTTGTCATCCCTTTACTGCAGCAACCAACGCAGCAAGTAATAAAAATGTAACGTGAGACGTGAGAACGGCTTAGCGATCGAAAAGCGACACTTGACAAACATCTGTGCACTTATGTGCATGGAATTAATTGTAGCCTTCCAGTGCCTGGAAGTATTCTTAAGGTATATAAGCACTAGCATTTTAAGGAATAAACTGTTCAATTTTTGAATTCGGTAAATGTGGAGTGTTTCATTTCGACTCTCTAACAGCAGGTGAAGCAGCGTATTGCACCCCTGACGACTGCGGCAAATTGGCTGGTGTGCCAAGCACTTTGGGCAGTACTTATTTATAAGTGCTGCCCGCAGACGCTTCTCTACCGGAAGTCCCAGGAAGCGCTGGCATTTGCGCAGCGCGTGGACTCCTCGGCAGACGCGGCACCGGAAAGACTTCACAGCAGCGGGTGCTGCTTGCTGAGACGATGGCGCCATAGCTGCAATAGAGGAATGATGGTGTGATTGAGAGGAATGGTTGGAGTATGAAGGGTGTACACCTAGTTGGACACCACAGGCAGGTAGCATAATCAACCTGAACGGGCCTACGAATAATACCCCGAGAGGTGAGGACGTCTACCACTCGGGCCATTCCATCCTTTCCAGGATAGACAATATGGATGCGGGCGAGTCGCCATTCATTGATGGCGACATAGTAGAGCTGGGAGATCCATCGAGGGCTCCATCGTTGGTATCGATGGAACTTGTGAATTGCGATAGATCGATGGAAATTCTTCGATTTCGATATATCGAACTTCTTGTGAGCGTGGTGGGAGTAAGGTACAATTAGAATAAATTGCAATCTTTTTGTTATTAATTATACTTCGGTAAATGCAGCTCATTGAGGTGAACCAGCTCACTCGCTCTTTTTTGTGAAGTGAGCCAACTCACTCATATGGTTCATAAGCTCACTTGCTGATAGCTCAAGAGCCGAGCAAGCAACTTGAAAAAACTGAAAAATACGTTACGCTTTAAAAAAAGACACATTTAAAAATTTTTTCTTAAAACTAACAGAACAATCTTTTATAAAACAAATATATTTTGTAACTCGCATGGGCATATAGCAAAATTATGAGAGAAAATATAATAAAATATCCTTCAGCTTATTCTTGTTATTATTTTCTTGTTATATTCAATAGTTTAAGTTATCAAAATGAAGTCATTTTCTTTTAAGCACAAGTGATTCTCATAGATTTAGATATTTCGAAGTTATATCTTTTTTACTTAGTTTTGTTTGCGCGGAAATCTTATGTTTTCTTTATTAACCATTTTAAATTTTATTCGTGGGGCTTCAATAATTTGAAAACAACGGTTAAAACCTTAAACTAGTTTAAAAAGAAACCTTTGAAATTACCGATGGAATCATCGATATATCGATGGTGTGGTGCATCGATGGATAAAAACTTAATCTTCGATAGTATCGATGTTTTTTTCCATCGCTGCAATCCATCGAGTGGTGCCCCCATCGATGGATTCCCAGCTCTACGACATAGTCATCTTTGACGATGAGCACATCCACGATCTTCAGGTCACGACGTGGGGTGTGCCATTTGTTTCGTTTGTGCAGCTCCTTAAGGTACTTTTCCTTCCAACGGAAGCGAAATTGTTGGAGGAGTGCCTTAAGTCGCTGCCAGCGATTGCTCAGAGTCTTTGCTGTGCTGGAGTCGTCAAACTCTAGAAAATATTCACGCAGCCTGTGATTCAGAATTTGCATCGTAAGATCGGATTGGAGGCCTGGATGTATCATTCATCACCACGCTCACCTTAGTGGTGGTGCTCTCGGGCTTCAACACTGCGTGATGCGGCAAGTAGAAATTGCCACAGTCGGGTTCCTTAAATGGAAGCGTCACGACATATGAACCAGAACTGTCCGTCTTGGTTGTTTGGACGGCGTTGTCTTCACCAGCGGAGTCTGGCTCCCGGGCCACCTTGTGAAGACTCTCCACCTCCCAAGATTTGGAGAGGAGATCATCGAGCTTTTCTTCCTCAGAAAGCAGAAAAACATGTCTTTGTAGTTTCTGCGTGACTGGACCAGTAAGGATCCAGCCGAAGATAGTCTCTTGCTCCATTAGAGAGCCGCAAAGATTAGCCTTTAACGACCGCTGGAAGGATATCCGCTCCTAAGAGGACATCAATTTTAGCGCTCTTAAAGAATAAGGGGTCAGCTAATGGACAATCCGGAAGCTTATTTAGGAGGTGTTGAGGAAGAGGATATGATGGCAGATTGCAGCACAATTGTGGGAGGATGAGTGCCGAAGCCTCAATCCGGAGCGTCGGTTCCAGCGGAGTGCCGATATGGAATTCACAACGCTTCCGCGATTGGGTCGTTACAGAAGAACCCAGGCCCGACACCTGAGTCTGCACTGCTTGGAATGGCAACTTCATCAAAACGGAATAATCTCTCAGAGATGAACGTCGCTTCGGACCCCGAATCAATTAGAGCTCGGGCGGGAAAGGTGGCTCCTCGGTGACTCACATTGATTACTGCCGTACCGAGCAACACAACTTGTTGACTGATTGCGCAATACGATTGCACAAAGTCTTTAGAATTGTGTATCGAAACTTCGAGAGTTCGGAGTTGGGCCGCCTCGGTGGCGCCAGAGTCCTCGGGACCGTCGATGCGGGCTTCAAACTTAATAAGCCGATCAGCAGCGGAAATAAAGTCAGAGAGAGACATGTTTGCTGAAGTACTTGCTGGCTTTGGACTAGATCGGGTTACGACCGGACTGCGTTTGAACGCGCTAGTGGATTGCGGATTTCCAGAAGGAATAGGAGATGCTGAAAAGCTGCGTTTGATTAAACGCGAGGAGGGTACACTCAGTTGTGCACGACCGGACCGATCGGACATGGATGCTGACTAGCAAGTAGTTTACAGCAGGTTCTTTGACCGGGACTTAGATGGGTACGTTTTATGTCTAGAGCAATGTCTACGAGCTACTAGTAAGGACCGAAATTTTCAACTTAATTTAATCAGAATAGATTTAATTAGCAAAAGAAACGAGTACAATTATTTTAATCAGAATAGATTAAATGATTTTAAGAACGAGAGATAATTTATTTATTCGAAAGGGCAGTAATTTAATTTAATCAGAGTAGACTAGAATTAGCAGTAGAAATAATTACAATTAATTTAATCAGAGTAGATTAAATAATTATAAGAGAGAGAAATAATTTATTTATTCGAAATAAATAAACACGCGAGTAAATTAATTTGATCCGAGTAGATTACATTAGCAGTGGAAATTATTACAATTAATTTAATCAGAGTAGATTAAGTGATAATAAGAACAAGGAATAATTTATTTATTCGAAATAAATAAAGACGCTATGTTGTCAGCTATTTGCCGTGCGCAGTGCTGCCAGTTTGGCAATTTAGTGGCTAGATCTGGCCACTTTAAAAAAAATTTGCAACTTTTATTTTGTAATTGCTATTAGCCACAAATCTAGCATCTTTTAATTATTTTTTTTTTAGCAATTTCAGCAACTTTATTATAAAACTAGCAATTCGTATATTTTTCTTCAGTGATTTTGCATTTCTTATGCCTTTTTACGATTAGGATATAGGAACTTGTATTTAACCCAGTTGTTCGATTATATGAACTAGTTTATGGTGTTTGAAAACTCTTTAAATGTGATTGGTGAACAAGAACAAGATGCCGAAAGCTTATAAGCAAAGTTTTCGTGATGCCTGGCTGCAAGATGACGAGTTCAAGCAATGGATTCGTAAGGATTGCACTGATCAAACACGAGCTTATTGTGCGTATCGCCAATCAACTATTAACGTAAAGCTTTTTGACATCCGCAACCACAGTGCGTCAAAAAAAAAAAAAAAAAAAAAAAAAATGAGACTGTGATAGGCGCATGTACCCAAAAGAATAAGTTGCCTTTTGTTAGAAAATCAACCAAAACCGAGGAGCAGGAAGCAACATTATCCTTGCATATTGCTCAGCACACGGCGATTGCCGTCGATTACAGGTATGGACTAGAGCGACATGAAAAGTATTGCCATAACTATGATCTGACATATGAGTACTTGATTCAAATTACTGGTAGTGCGAGGTACGCTACTGAATGTGAAGTTGAGGAACTGGAAAATATTTTAAGTATTACTTAGTTATTATTTAGTTTCACTTTTTAGTTTTTTAGTTTCAATTTTTATTAAGTGGTTTCTAATTTGTATTTGTTTTTTGTTTGAAAATATATATGTTTTTTTGTTAAATATCAAAATTTTAATGGTTTAGCAATTTTTTTTGGCAATTTTCACAACATTTTAAGCTATTTTTAGCCACTTTTTTTTTCCAAATCTAGCAATTTTTGCTTAGGAGATTCTGGCAGCACTGGCGGGAAGCAAAGCTATCAGTGGCTATTGCCAGTGAGGATAGAGGTCACGAAACGCCACTGGAGGCGACCCAGGAGGACCAGAAACCGATCCATGGGGATCCGGAGGTGGATGCCTTCCTGAGACAGAAATTCCAACACATGAGAGGCACCACCAAAATCACGGGGCATCGGATCCCAATGCAGGACACGCGGCCAATTAAGCAACGCTTTTTCCCCAAGAAACCAAAGATGCAGGAGGAGCTACATAGAGCCTTCCAAGAGCCCACACAGCACGCCTTTAGTGATGGTCAGGAAAAAGAATGGCAAATGGCGGCTGTGTGTGGACTTTCGGCAGCTCTACAGCAGATCCATCAAAGATGCATTCCCACTGCCTCGGGTGCATCACATTTTGGATCAGCTACGAGAGGCACGCTATATCACGAGTCTGGATCTGAAGGATGGATATTGGCTGATACCCATGGAGAAATCCAGTCGACCGCTGAAGGCGTTTACAGTTCCAGGAAAGGGGCTGTTTCAGTGGAAGGTAATGCCTTTTGGACTCCACTCTGCACCTGCAACATTCCAGCGAGCACTGGATCAGGTCATCGGCCCAGACATGATGCCACATGCTTTTGCCTACCTGGACGACATTATCGTCATTGGAAGGACGCGTCAGGAGCATATGGATAACTTGTAAGAGGTGTTCCGGCGACTACGGGCAGCCAACTTGAGGATCAACATCGACAAGTACGATTTCTTCAAAAAGGAGCTGAAGTATCTGTGTCACGGAGAATGGCATTCGCACTGACCCAGAGAAAGTAGCCGCGATTACCCAGCTGAAGTCACCCACTAATATCAAGAAGATGAGTCAATATGTGGGAGTGGCTTCATAGTATCGTCGCTATGTCCCAGTCTTCGCCACCACAGTGCATCCACTCAGTGCACTGCTCAAGAAGGGCGCCAAATGGGAAAGGACGGAGGAGCATCAAAGGGCGTTGGGGACAGTAAATGCAAAGCTGACGGAGTCACCTGTCTTGGCATGCAAGCAACCATGGACTTGGGGCAGTCTGGACGCAAGCTTCTGAGAAAGGCGAGCGCGTCATTTCATATGCCAGCCGAACACTTAATAGCGCTGAGAGAAACTACTCAGCGACTAAAAAAGAGTGTCTGGCCATACCTCGAAGGCTATCGCTTCATAGTGGTCACGGACCATATAGCTTTGAAGTGGCTCAACTCCATCGAGAGCCCTTCAGGAAGGAATGCCAGATGGGCGCTGGAGCTGCAGCAATACGTCTTCGAGGTTCGCTATCGAAAAAGCAAGCAAAATGTCGTAGTTGATGCACTGTCACGGCAGCCGCTGGAGGAAGATGCATGCTGCTTGGCCAAGAGCAGAGAGACGCCAGCTACAAAGGCTGCGCCAGGACATGCATAAAACTCCACAGAAGTTTCCAGACTACAAGGAGGAGTCTGGAAATGTATATCGGCACATTCCACACCAAGCCGGCCACGAGGATGTGGCTGCATGGAAGCTGTGTGTGTTGGAGGAGAACCACGACGCGTTCACCGCTGGCCACCTTGGGTGCAGAAAAACCATTACTCGGGTGGCAGCTAGGTATTACTGGCCAGGCATGTACCGGGATGTGCGCAACTACGTGCAGCGGTGCGAGGTGTGCCAGCGCTAAAAGCCCAGTCAGCTGCAGGCAGCTGGTCAGATACTGACGCGGGTGCCCGATCAGCCATGGGCAACTGTATGCGCTGATTTTGTGGGTCCGCCACCGAGGTCGAAGCATGGGAATACGATGCTGCTGGTGCTCTTTGAGGAGCGCGAATACGGCGGCGCTGCAAAAGGCATTCCGTGAGAGAATCTTGGCTAGATTCGGTACACCAAAGGTACTCATCACAGACAATGGCACACAATTCACCAGCCGAGCTTGCACCTATTTACGGCGTCATACACACCTTAAGAGAAGGGGGCCAACATGACGGTGAAGACGATGATCGCGCAGTTTGCCGACAGCTTTGATTGCTGTGGTGCTGTGATGAGGCGCTGTCAGAATTGACTCTGGCAGTCAACAGCAGCGTATCGGCATCTACAGGGTATACTGCTGCTTTCATCATGCAAGGGCAAGAGCTGAGGCTGCCTAAAACAATGTTCGACGCACAAACTGTTGGGACAGGCCAGGAGGCACAGAGCCTAATGGAGAGGACAGCCAAGATGCAAGAGGTCTTGGAAATTGTGCGTCAAAAGCTGAAGAGAGCTGCTCAAGATCAGGCGCGGCATTATAACCTACGGCGGCGGCAATGGAAGCCGGCCATTGGGGACAAGGTCTGGGCAAAGGAACGCCACCTGTCCAAAGCCGCGGACGGATTCGCAGCAAAACTGGCACCACGATATGGAGGACCATACACGGTGATCAGTTTTGTGTCGCTTGTCATCTGCCGCATCAGCTCGGACGCCGAAAAGCGGGCCAGTACCGCGCACGTTGCTGACCTGAAGCCGTGGAGGGGCAAGACGGGTGAGTCGCATAGTGCTGCAGAGCTACCTAAAAACAAAAATTTTAAAAAATAAATAAATAAACAAAAAAAAAAAACCCGAAGAAAAATTTGAAATTTGTAGACTAGCATAGCAACGCAAACACCAGCGCATGGGAAGCGTACAGTTAAAACTGTTAAATAAAGTGCCGCGCAACAACAAAATTTTAAATCGCGCGCGCACTATTACTCTTACTAAGAAGGGCCGATGATATCACTCCACATTTGCCGAATTCAAAAATTGAAATTTCTTAAATTCCTAGTGCTTATATACCTTAAAAATACTTCCAGGCACTGGAAGGCTATAATAAATTCCATGCATACAAGTGCACAGATGTTTGTTAAGTGTCACTTTTTCTATCGCTAAGCCGTTCTCACGTCTCACGTTACATTTTTATTACTTGCTGCGTTAGTCGCTGCAGCTGAGGGTTGACATGTTTATTACTTGGCTTCTTTTTACTTTGGCCAAAATGTTTGTAATGCCTGTATTACCTCCTTGAATTGGATCATCATGGTATGTAGACAATATTGCTTCTTTTTCTTTTCAGTATTTATTTGGGTCACCGGCTTGAGTAGCGCTACTCTTAAATTATGTAATATTTTATTGCTCATATTCTTAAAAGATTCTATTGAAGTTAATTCAAATGCGACAAGATGCACAGTGCCACTTTGAGTCGGCTGATTTTAAGTATACCGACTTGCCTTTCAAGCCTTTGGAAAAACTGACTGTTGGAAGCTGCCAAGCTTTTTCGGCAACTATAAAAAAGCCATCTGTAACTATGCAAAATTCTTTATTGAAATCAGGGTATTTCAATAAGGAGGGCTTAATTAAAGATTTTTTGAAATATTCGAATGCATTTTTGCATTCCTCAGACCATTGGAAGTTGACATTCTTTTTACATAACCTAGTTATGTGTCGTGAATGTTCGGCGAAGTTTTTAATGAAACGTCCATAATAGTTACTGAACGCAATGAATCTTCTAGCGCTATCAGCGTCCGTTGGGACTGGGTATTTTTCTATGACATCATATTTTTGTCATCTGGTAAAATACCATTATCAGTACACTTATGACCTAGAAATGTCACTTCATGCATGAAGAAAGAACATTTTTCTGGATGTAATTTAAGATTGTGTTTTCTGCACAGGTCAAAAACATCTTTTAGGTTTTTTATCATGTGTTTTTTGGAACAACCGGTGACAATTGTCATCCATATACAAGAAAGCTTGTGAAGGATTTAATCCCGGGAAAGCTATTGTCATCATTCTTTGAAAAGAATTTGACGCTATTTTTAAACCATAAGGTAATAGTGTAAATGGATATGAACCATTGCTGATTGAAAAGGACGTTAAATTTCTGGAGTGTTTTTCTAAATTGATGGTTCTATTATTCTATCAAGAATGAGCTTATCGACTTTTCTGTTTACATCCTCTTTGTGAGTCTGAGGTATTCTATAATTTTTTATATATACTTATTCTTTATCTTTTAATCTCAGTTCTTGCTTATAAAAATTATTTGTAGATATTGATTCGGTTTCTAATCTGAATATTTTTGTATACTTGGTGCATAGATTTGTTAGTACTGGTTTGAATATAGGTGAACAATTCGGAGTTAGTTTTTTCATGATAGTTGTCTTTCTTCGTTAATTTCTTGGATCATCTCGTAGTCACTTAGCGTTTCCGTTTTTTATCTTATTGAGGTTAATTATTTTAATTGAATTTGTTGTATTTAATATTCGGACAAATGTATTATTTTTATTGGAAATAGAGCTTCCAATAAAAATTTCTTTTTCAATTTCCTGGTTTGGAATCAGAACATTTTCTCTTTTCCTCTTTTCCGTTGCTGCTCTACCTTGCGTTGATCGATGACACGCTGCTCGATCATTGCTGTTAACGCGCTGTTAACAGCGCTGTGCTGCTCATCAGGTGATTTCCGCTCGCTGCTGGCAACTCTGTGCGTTGCTGGTAAGTAATTTGGTGTTTAATTTTTCTCTCGTCGTGTTTTTTTAATCAAAAAATAAACTCTTTTCCTCCAGCCCGAGTTGTTACCTCCTCGATGCCCCTGGACCCAATGGGCCTGCCGCCGCCTCTGCCCACGCCGGGCGCCGCTGCAAACACGTCTCACAGAGTTTGCAGGCCCCGGTGGATGCGGCGCAGGTGCGCAGGCCTGATGGCCTATTGTCCCAATTGCCGCCTCTTGTTCCTCGACGCTGGAGGTGTTGGAAACACCTGCGGATGGGCGCTTCTCGTCCTCCAGGACTTCCGGATGGGGCCCCGTCTTCGCTTTTTCGTGGAGCTGTTGGACTTCAGGTAGTATTGGCGGTGAGGGATGGCAGTTGCGGCACTCTCCTCGTTCGCGCATAGCTCCAGCGAAGTCGCTGGCCGTCTCGCCTCTCAACAGCATGCGCGGTCCTGGTCCGCTTTTCGGCATCCAAACTGATGCGGCAGATGACAGGCGATACACAACTGGTCATCGTATATGGTCCTCCATGTCGTGGTGCCAGTTTTGCTGCGAATCCGTCTGTGGACAGGTGGCGTTCCTTAGCCCACAACTTGTCCCCAATGGCCGGCTTCCATTGCCGCCGCCGTAAGTTGTAATGCCGCGCCTTCTCTTGAATTGGTCTTCCCAACTTTTGGCGCACTATTTCCAAGACCTCCTCGGGCCTGTGGGCGGCTGCCTGCCGCCGACTGGACTTGTTGCGCTAGCACAGCTCGCAACGCTGCACATAGTTGCGCACTTCGCGGTACGTCCCTGGCCAGTAGTACTTTGCTGCCACCCGAGCAATTGTTTTTCTGATCCCAAGGTGGCCAACGGTGGCTGTGTCGTAACTCACCTCTAGCACTTGTTTGCGACGCTCTGTCGGCACACACAGCCTCCACGCAGCTACATCCTCTTGACCGGCTTGGTGCGGGATATGCCGGTATAAATTTCCAGACTCTTCCCTGTAGTCTGGAAATTTCTGCGGAGCTCGGTGCAATCTCTGACGCATTTTTCGAAGCCAGCGACATCCTGTCCCAGCTAGCGTCTCCTTGCTCTTGGTCAAGCGGCCTACATCCTTCTGGGTCGCCGCCAACGGTGTCTCGCGACCCACTTCCACACTGGCAACAGCCACTGCCAGCTTTGCCTCTCGCTGCCCACCCCACTGTGGATTTCTTGGCTCAAGTCTCAGCGCCAAGCCGCCACATTCCAATGTGGTGCCAATGCCGACCAAGAAAGCCCAGCCCAGCACCAGATCGTCGATCACTCCTTGCAGAATTAGCAATGGAATCTTCACTTGCTGACTCCCCAGGCTGACCCTCGTCTCCAGCTGCGAGTCCACTTCACTGCAACTGTTGTTCGCCAGACGTATGCGTCGCCTTGTGGCACGCACCACGCCCACTCCTTGGAGCCTTTCAGCGAGCTTTTCGCTAATAAAGCTGCTGGAGGCTCCTGTGTCGATCGTGGCTTTCTGATGCCTGGTTTCAATGACCACGATCGCCGTCAGTTGGTGCCCTTCGTCATGTAGGCTGCCTACTAACGCCTGGGGTCTCCTTGACGCTGCTCCCGCTTGCCCCTGGATGGCGGGTGTCGCTGGTCGTTTCCCGACTGGCAACAGGTAATCGTGCGCACGCCTATCCAGTGCCTTGTTACGGCACTCCAGAGCCCGGTGCCCTTCCTGGCCACACATCCGGCATGCCTTGGCAGGTTTAGGGATGTGTGTCCTTTGGCCTGCTGCACCAGTCCTTGGCGCAGGACGAGGACTCACCTCCTGGGCTTCTCTACGCAGACACTCCTCTTCGTGGCCATCCTCATCCGCCATGATCATCAAACGCGTCTGTGTTGGCCGCTGCAGCCGACGCATCCTCTCGCGGTCTCGCTCCAGCTCCTCAAACTCGTCGGCCAGCTTCATCAGCTCCAACAGGCTCTAGAACTGATACGGGCTTAGGCGCGTAAATTACAGAGGCTTTGAGGTGCCTTCGAAGCGGAAATTCCACTCCCTCACTTGCTTGGCCACATTTGGGTACTCTTGCTCTGTTCCGCTTGGCCCTCGCGTCCTTATCTCAGGCTGCGGTGTGGACGTGTCTCTCCATGCGCCTTGCTCTGTCTGCTGCAGCCGCGTGGCAGAGATAACCGCGCAATTTTCGGCTCTTCTTGATAATGCTCATTTCCAACGATGACAGTTGGCACGTCTTCGCTATTTGAAGGGCGGCGTCCATGCAACCGCGCCAACTCGGCGAGCCTCAGCGAATATGGGATTCTTCCCTCATTCGTCTCCACCCACTCACCTTACTGTCTCCGCATCACATATAGGGCTGTTGAAAATATATCAAAATATCGATATATCGATATTATTTTTTATAAAAAATATATTTATATGGGAATATTTTTTTTGCCCAAATATCGAATATATTTTATATATTTGATATATTTGGTAATTGGCTCATAATGGTGAAAACGCATATCTCTGATTTTATAAATGGAACAGCCATTGTAATTTGTGTCTTAAAATAATAAAAACAAGTGGTAACACATCAAATATGGCATCGCATATAAAAAACAATATTATGATGCATTTAGATGACCAAGGTGATAGATTCGAAAACGACCGTAATAGATCAATTTTGAAAGTACACGGTGCGGAACAGGGAACTTGAGATGTACCGCAGCTTGCCATAAACTTCTTGGGAAAGCAATCCGATAATTCTTTGGAGTTCTCATAAAGACGCTATGACAGTACTATCAAAGATCGCATTACGATGCCTAACCAGCCCCTGGTAGCTAAGTGCCTTCGGAGCGACTTGCTTCGGCACGAAGTCGTATAACGGATTCTCACATATCAGAACGCGTTTTTTTTTTTATACTTTGTTCCCAATGGGAAAAAAGTATATTGGGTTTGTGCAATGTCCGTCTTGCTGTCCGTCCGTCTATCCGTCCGTTCGTCTGTCCGTATGAACGCAATATTTTTCGCCGTTATTAGAGCAAGAGACTTGAAATTTTAAACATATACTCATATATGCTCCCGAATTAAAATTTTCCCGATCCGCCCACTAGGGGCGTGGCAAATCGGAAAACTTTTCCGCCCATAGGCAAGTTATACTAGATGATGAGCTAGAGAGTTGCAATTTGGAATGTATTTTCGGGGTGACAACCCAAGTTAAAAAAACTATGGCGGATATATCTACGCCCGTTGGGTGCATCTTCTACACCGTTACAGCTAGAACGCTGAAATTTTGGATGTGAGTTAATGTTATGATTCTAAGAAAATCGATCAAAAAGTTATATATCCACGCCCGTTTGGGGGCGTGGAAAATTGGGCCTGAATATATAGTGATTTTTCAAATTGTGCTATATTTTGAACACTATTGACACTAGAGACTTGAAATTTTGCATGTATACTCGGGTTGACAACCCAAGATCAATAAGCTATGGCAAACATATAAACGCCTACAGGGGGCGTGGCAAACCGCAAAAGTTTATATCTCCCACAGTTTTAGAGCTAGAAGCTTGAAAATTGGATGGTTCAGTTACTTATGTCCTCTTCTATCGGTGACCCAAAAATTATTTTCCAGCCTATTTGGGGGCGTGGCATATCGAAAAATACCCTGTAATTTTCGCATTTTTGAAATATAAGCAACCAAATTTTGCAGTCATGTTAGCCTCGGCTCTTTCTAAAAACTGGCCAAAAATTATGCGTCTACGCCCACTGGGGGCGTGGCGAATCGGCTAAGAAATTTGTTGTGCCCAACTGCATAATTCATGCATATAATAGCTTAGTAGTAATTACCAAGATGGCAGAAAGCATTTTAACATAAATATAATAATATTAATGAATTTAAAAAATAAAAATTTTAAGTTTTCGATTAATAAATAAAAAGTTTTCAATGGGATTCGAACCCAGGTCTTTTGAAAATAACATGTAATCGTTAGCTAAACCTAAATAAATTCACAGCTGATCAGCTGATCAGCAGCTTGTGACAAAACAAACAATACAATCGGAATTCTTGGAATATGTATACACACTTGGATGTGTTTGTACGTATATACAAAGCATCTGAGCACACATACATACATATATGCATTCATAGGAAAACTGCTTGCCACGCAGCGTGGCAAATAGGAAAAGCAGTTTTTGTGTTTGCTTAAATGCATAATTCATATGCGTATGTTTATAAATTATTATCAATTGTCCGCAAGCATTTTATAATAAATATAAAAAGAATTAATAAATAATAATTTTTGAAAAAAGCTCTCTGCGGGATTTCAGCCCACGCACCTAAGTATAGCTTGCATAGCGCTTACCACTAGCGAAACTGCCCTGATGTGAGCCTTGTTAACTAAAACCAAATAAGGCATTGCTAGAGCGCCTTCTGATAAAACTAAAGTAACGATCGCAAAATTTACAATTCAGTCACAATTCTTAGAATATTCTGGCATGCAAACTTTTGTATGCATACATAGAAAATTGTGTGTATACTCGTATAGTGTGTACATGTGTAAATCTGTATGTATGTACATATGTATGTATAGGAAAAACGTTTGTTGCTTGCCATGTACCACTAACCATACAACACATAGACTGGACAACTAGAACAAACTTTTTTCACGACCAGAATATGAGCCAAGGGACCACTCAACTTCGTATTTGTTCGGTTTGGTCTATTGAGGTTCGGGCAGTCAAAATATGAAACGACAAATTCATTGCGTTGCCAGCGGTCAACTGGGATGGACATATTTTCATATGAGCATTTTCTATGCGCTATTTTACTTTACTCTCCCTCTCTCTTTTTTCTCTCTCTATCTCACTCTATGCGAGCACAAGCCAGCAGCCCACCAAAATTGAAATTTGTTCGCGAGTGGCGATTCGCGACGATCCTATCTGCCCTTCTTAGTAAGAGTATGCCAAAATCTTAAACGGCTTTGCCATGCTCATGCTAAATTTTAGTGTTTTCGTAATATATTTTGGGAAGGGTATGAAAGCGCTGATATGCATAAGCATTACTTTTTCGCGATGAGCATGCACACACACATTTACTGTGTCTTGCTACATGTATGAGCAGTTATGTGACTGTGTGCGAAACTTTTGCTGCTTGTAGTAATTGTAGGGACCAACATTTGCAGTTTGTTCTCGTGCTACCTGCGCGATTCAGTATTTTGTATGGTTTGAATTGTAGAGTGACTGTCAAATGAGCCTTTGCGGCTTGCAGCAGTCATTTTGGCAATAATGAGTACATGGTGTATTCTGACATTTGTCAATACATATACATTTCCAGATCCACTTAAATCGTTTACAACCCGTTCAAAAAATTTTGGAGGCTATAATACTAAATTAGTTATAGTAATTTTTATTTATTAAACATGTATAAGAATAAATACATTTGTATGCATATGCATATGCATGTATGATATATGCATGGGGGAAGTAGATTTGGCAGTCTACAAGGCCGAACAAATCTAAGACCGTTCCCACAATTCTAAGGCCGAGGTCCACAAGAATAACAAACTGCAAGTGTTGGGCCCTGCAATTGCTACAGGCAGCAAAAGTTTCGCAAACAGTCACATAAATGCTCATACATGTAGCAAGACACAGTAAATGTGTGTGTGCATGCTCATCGCGAAAAAGTAATGCCTATGCACATCAGCGCTTTCATACCCTTCCCAAAAATCTTTACGAAAACACTAAAATTTTGCATGAGCATGGCAAAGCCGTTTAAGAGTTCGGCATACTCTTACTAAGAATGGCAGACGGGATCGTCGCGAATCGCCACTCGCGAACAAATTTCCATTTTTGTGGGCTGCTGGCTTGTGCTCGCATAGAGTGAGATAGAGAGAGAAAAAAGAGAGAGGGAGAGTAAAAAAATAGCGCATAGAAAATGCTCATATGAAAATATGTCCATCCCAGTTGACCGCTGGCAACGCAATGAATTTGTCGTTTCATTTTTGACTGCCCGAACCTCAATAGACCAAACCGAACAAATACGAAGTTGAGTGGTCCCTTGGCTTATATTCTGGTCGTGAAAAAAGTTTGTTCTAGTTGTCCAGTCTATGTGTTGTATGGTTAGTGCATGTACGTTTGCTAATTGCCGAAATAATTCGATAATTAAATGTTTATTAAATAAATAAGATGCATAAGACGCAGTTAGTTTCGCCTAACTGCAACGTTCTTACTTGTTTTATTTTTTTTATTTTTTTATTATTTTTGAGTGCCGAATACTGGTCATTATCATAAAAAATAGTCATTCTTATTATTCTTTTTTTTTTTTTTTTTTTTGGGTCGGATTGTAAAGTTATTGTGGGAAAAAGTTTGTAAAATATAGGAAAATATCGATAATTTTAAATGAAATGACTTTTTATACGTTGGGCTTAGAAGCTTTTTCAAGGCTTTGCCTTGGCAATAGTTCTTGTTTATTTCCTGCGCAGAAATTATTTTGTCTACTTTGGTTACTGGTAGTGACTTTCAGTAATTTTCCATTAATGTCAATTAGCTCGAATATTGTTATACTTGACAGGGTGTATGCCAAGAAATTATCTTTCCTATATTGGAATGCTTTTTCGCATTCCTCCGTCTATTCAAATGGAACAAGCGTCTATAATAATGCAAAATGTAACCAATCTCCAAGCGCTGTCTGCGTCTGTAGGGACAGGATTATCGGATCCACGTTGTGTGCTCATTGAGGCACTGTCGGATCCTTTGGCACAGCTTGTTGCGCTGGCGGGGCCGGTGCTGGTCGCACAGGCTGTTGGGCCGCCGGCGCTGGTCTTTTTTGTGCACGTGTTTTCGGCTATGGCACGCGCCGTTGTTCTCGTCTGATGTTCTTGGCGGTCATGCAAAAGGTTAGTGAATGCAATATTCAGTTGTTGTTTAGTGTTGCTTGTTGTTGTTGTTGTTGCGACTGCTTATGTTGTTACTTTTGTTGTTGTTCTTGTTGATTGTATTACAGCTACAATAATGTTGCTGTTGTTTTTGACGCTTTTGCTCTGTGGTTGTTGTTTTATGTTTCTACTTATGATGTACACGCTGCTTGCGTACAGTGGATCCATCCCTCGGACACGGTAGCGGCTACGTGAGGCTCTTCAGTTTTTGATCACTTTGTGCACTTTACATGTTCGTGACGCTTGTTACGGTCGCCATGTATTAAGGTGTATGTTATCCCGTCTTTGAAAAATAATTGTCTTCGAGTGAATGTAGTTATCCGGTGATAATAATTTATTGAATGATTCTTAGCTTAATACATTTAGGTTGTTATAGCTAAAAACCGCGTAGCTGCGCTGGAAGTGATGCCGGCAGAGGAGCGGTCAGCTTATGTATAATGTTAGTAAGCATATATATATTCAAGGGCTGACGAGAGTCGCCGCGGTAGAGGCAAGGTGTTCAAGCATGAACATGCCTCATAAGTAAATATATTAAAAAATAGGCAATAGTCGATAACCTGCGCGTTATCTAAAGCCAAGTAATAAACATGTCATCCCTTAGCTGCAGCGACCAACGCAGCAAGTAATAAAAATGTAACGTGAGACGTGAGAACGGCTTAGCGATCGAAAAGCGACACTTGACAAACATCTGTGCACTTGTGTGCATGGAATTAATTGTAGCCTTCCAGTGCCTGGAATTATTTTTAAGGTATATAAGCACTTGGATTTTAAGAAATAAACAGTTCAATTTTTTTATTCGGCAAATGTGGAGTGTTTTTATTTTAACTCTCTAACATTTTGGTCCTTCCACGTTCTCTGTTTTTTTTCCCCCACCAGTTGTAAGAGGAACAGAGAAGGAACCAGCGTCTTTTTGCTATGAGGTATTACAAAACCTCAGTAACAGACAACAAAAATTTTGATATAGTGCTCTGTAAGAGACAGAGTATATATATAAAATAGTGCTCAAGTTTAAAAAAAGAAAAAAATTTGTAATGCGACTAAGTCCGTATCCCAAAACTAAAAGGCAACGGACAACTTTAAAAAGTCCAAAAAGGACAACAAAAAGTAAAAAAAGTGAAAAACATTTTTATTTGTAAACTAGTGAAACCGCAAAAAAAGCGGAAAAAACAACAACAGCAGCAGCAGCAATTAACGGCGCAGGAACCATTGAGAAGGCGGGATTCCAAACAATCACGCCACCCTTCAGAGAAGACTGGAGCATGAAGATTAAGATAAGTCGTAATTTTATTTACCCATTGAAAATGGGAAATCAGGGTTTAATGGTTTTGTTAAAAGTATGTAACAGGCAGAAGGAGGCGTGGCAGACCACATAAAGTATATATATTCTTGATCATGGTGACGAGAAAAGTTGATCTAGCCCTGTCCGTCTGTCCGTCCGTCCGTCCGTATGAACGTCGAGATTCCGGAAACTACAAAAGCTAGAGAGCTGAAATTTCACATGAACACTCGTATGTTAGTTACGCAGTACGAGTTTATTTTGTGTCTGATTGATTATCATTTATTTATGTGGGTGCAATAACTAAAGAAATATGTTTAACAGATTTTAGACATTATCCAACACTGAAACTTCAATTGTGTTCTGTAAAACGATTAGTCTGTTACTTGCGATTGCCATCACAGTACAGATTATTATTTTATTTTATTAAAATTGGGTTCAGGGTAGTATCTAGTTGAATACTCTCGATTAGAGGTTTCTTACTTGTTTTTTTTTTGTTTTGTTTTTTTTTTTTTTTTTTTTTTTTTTTTTTGTTTTTACGAATAAGATAAGAGGACAAAATGCTGTCAGAAAAAAATTATAGCACTTCTAAAAAACAATCAGACTTAGTGTACAGATTGATGAAACTAGACTCATCGAAGCAGATAAGGCCACCTAGCGACATATTAGAAGAGCTGTGCAGGATACAAAATGAGCTAGAGAACAATAATACAATATTGTTAAAAGTGGAGGTAATAGACAACCCATATTTTAACAATAGGGAGTTTGACAAAGCGGTAAAAACCATAAAAGATAGTAAATCAGAAAACAAATAAGGAAACAGATCATGAAGAGGCAGAATTTGAAAACAAAGTCAATCAAATAAGGAAATACTTAATAGAAACCAATGGAGATATTGCAAAATCAAATGTAGGGGTTTTTGAAATTCGAAAAAATAAGAATGTATTCTTATGGAATATCAAAACAAATTCAGGAGGTACAACCCAAATATGAATCAAACAAAACGTTTGAAGAAGGGGTAATCGAGCTAGAGTTCGATATTCAAAATACCACCAGCGCATTAGACGCAAAGAAAAGTTCCCGCATTGAAATTCAGTTTAATATGCGCCATAACTCAAAGCCTCGACGCTTCGCTTAGGTACGGGCAGGGGCAGGCAGGGGGCATTGTCCGTCCGTCTGCTGTTGCGGCCCACTATCCAAGAAAAGGGTGATAATCTCCCTGGACTACCGAGAATGCAAGTCCCAATATTCTTTGGTGATGGTAAAGATTGGGACTCATTTGCTGAGCTATTTAGCGACCTTATCGACCAAAGACAGGACCTAACTTCTGCCATAAAATTTAAATACTTAAAATCCTCATCACGAGGAGAAGCAAAGAGCATGGTTGATCACCTATTAACAGGGTCCGCAGATACCGCAGATACCGTAGCTTGGGAGTTATTAGCCAAAACATACGAAAATAAAATAAACATTTTTTCGGAACAATTTAACCGAATATTAGAACTCCCAAATTTAGATATTGACTCATCCAAAAGTATCAACAACTTCTTACATACAATCAATGAGTCAATACACATAATTAAAAATAAAGCTCAACTCTCAAACGAAGTTGACAAAATGTTTGCATATTTAATACTAAGAAAATTTAGTAAAGAGGCTCTTCAATTATATGAAAGCCAAATAAAAAAGACAAAGGACATACAACTACTGACTGACGTAATGGACTTTTTAGAACAGAGGTATTACTCAACGTCCGCATCAAAAATAGAAGAAAAGAAAGTCTTTAGAAGCACTACCAATGTGCAATATTGT
Source organism: Drosophila koepferae (assembly GCA_030914345.1). Lineage (NCBI taxonomy): Eukaryota > Metazoa > Arthropoda > Insecta > Diptera > Drosophilidae > Drosophila > Drosophila koepferae. The sequence goes on from JAUESR010000020.1 coordinate 194,637, forward strand.
CCGATATGCAAAGCAGTAGGTCACAGTGCCACGCAATGCACAAAATTTAAAGTAATGAATCCTAGTGAAAGGCTAGACATTGCTAAGAAGACATACTTATGTCTAAAGTGTTTAAAACATTGATTACTCGGGCAGAATACAAAATTTGGATGGATTGTATCAGGTTGTACAAAATTTAAAGGTAAAGGTAAAGGTAGTAGCAACAAATGAAGCAACAAGAAGCAAAATAAACAAAAAGAAGCAAACAGAAAGAGATGCCCAAATCAGAAGAAGGGCAAATAGAGGAAATAAAGGATGAAAATTGTCATCCAGTTAGATGGCCACTACGAATAATAAAAGAAGTTCACAAAGGCCAAGATAATAAAGCTAGAGTAGTAAAAATTAAAATCACAAGAAAATTCAGTTGCACGCCCTATCAACAAAATATACCCACTGGGTAAACTAAAAAAAAGAAGACTCAGACAAATAAAAAAGCTGGGAAAGGGGAGGATCAAGACTAAGCGTATTGATGGTTATGATAATGTTAGCATTACTCTGTCAAATGTCAAGTGCAAAAGTATCTACTCATAATAATAACATCAACTCAGAGAGGCACGAAGAAGTTGCAACCTCATACGTAGGAAAAATTATTGATATCCCTAAAATAGTGTGGAGCCCATTAGAACTAGCAAAAATTAACCACACAAAAGAGATAGAACATTTATAAATAGCAACACGCATATGAAGGAAAATCACGTAGAGTTAAACGGGCTTCATTTTCATCATATTCAGGACACGCATCTATGTTATTAAGCATCATAATTGTAATAATATTAGTTATATATGCAATAAGAAAATGTAACGTAAAGAAACGATTACAAAATATCTGATAACCTGCGCGTTATCAACAACACAAAAATTAGGCCCCCGGGCAGAATGTTCAAACACGACAAATAAAAACATATGTATAAGAATAAACAATACGGATATCCTGCGCGTTACCAAACAGAAATTTAAAATTTCCCAGCCACAAATTTTGAGCCCCTGGCAGTATGTTCAAGCATGAACATGCCTCATAAGTAAATATATTTAAAATAGGCAATAGTCGATAACCTGCGCGTTATCTGAAGCCAAGTAATAAACATGTCATCAAACATGCTGCAGTGACAAACGCAGCGAGTAATAAAAATGTAACGTGAGACGTGAGAACGGCCTAGCGATCGAAAAGGAACACTTGACAAACATCTGTGCACTTGTTTGCATGGAATTAATTGTAGCCTTCCAGTGCCTGGAAGTATTTTTAAGGCATATAAGCACTAGAATTTTAAGAAATAAACATTTGAATTTTTGAATTCGGCAAATGTGGATTGTTTTTATTTTAACTCTCTAACAAGAGGTATTATGCGCATGTCATATATGCTTTCTCTGCACTATTGAGTTCAATGCACTTAAGAGCGATCGTATTAGCACACGTGCTTTGAACTTGGATTTGTATGTATGAATGTTGTCGCCAAGTGCTACAATTTATGTGTAATAATATTTATGCATTCGACTGAGTACAGTGAGCATTTGATATATGAACACACTACAACAGTTCACATCGTTTCAACAATTTTATCTTATTAAAAAAAAATAAAAACATATTAAATTCAATATTATGTATTTAAAAACAGAATTAAGCATAAACAAAATCATATTAACGAAAAATTAAGATTAACAAGTAAGAAAACTGTAGTCGAGACTGCTTGACTATGAAATCCCCTGAGCCCTTCTTCGAACGAATCATATTTCAAGAATGCCTCGCTATACATGCAAAAACACGAGCACACACACACGCTGATCTACGCTTCTAGGCATGTATGTGTGCGAGCATTACAAGCGTTTTGCTGTCTCTCTGCCTTGCTTGCTGCGAAAACTTTATTGATTAGACAAGACGTGCTGCATTAAAACAAAACGAAACCCCGCTGCGCAAACGCAAAGCTTGTCAGAAAACGCGCGTTGTGCAAATATCAAACACAAAAGAGAACAAAAAAAAAAAAAAAAAAAAAAAAAAGCAAACACAAACATACCCCATAAACAGTTACACCGGGCTTGCACCCAAAAACAATAACCATGAGCGAACCACTTGATAGAAACAAAACTAATAAAACACAAGCAAACGAACCAAAATACATCGTAATAAATAGAAAAGACAACGACAAGACATTCGGAAAAATTTCACCCTTTCTTATTAAAAAATAAAACAATAGACTACACATGTGGAGGTGAAGTGAAATCATGCAAAAAAAAAAAAAAAAAAAAACTCGCGCTTCTTACTCGTGAAAACGAAAAACAACTTACATGCAATCAAACTACTCAAACTCAAAAACATGGCAAATATAGAAGTGACAGCATTAGAAAACAAATCCCCTAACCTATCTAAAGGAGTAAAGTACAGCAACGAACTAGGTGTAATCGACGAAACAGAAATATTAAATGAACTAAAACCACAAAACATTACCAAAGCAAGATCAAACCCTAGTAGAAACCGGACTCATAACAATCACATTTGCCTCGTACACCGTTCCAGGGTCAATCAGAATTAGATATGACAGTAAGAGTTGGCCCTTACATCCCTATGCCCCTGAAATGCAAAAAATGCCTTCATTTTGGACATTCAACACTGATTTGCAAAAGCCCCGAAGAAATATGCAAAATCTGCTCCGGAAAAATACACACAGAGGAAAACGAGACCTGCACATAAGAAAAATGTTGCATAAATTGCATTAACAACCCAGAAGTCGACTACAACAACAGGAACTTGTCGCGATTAAAACAACTGAGAAAGTCGATCACAAAACAGCGCTAACCATATACCACAACAACCTCATCAGCCCACACACACAACATCACCAAAAACACCTCCGCAAACCGCCACCTTGAAGATATGGATCAAGACGTCAATACAAAGACCTAACATGCAAACAATCACAAGACCTAAAACTGCGAATTTTCCCCAAAGAAAAATAAACAACACCCTAACAAATAACCTCTAGCCTTCAAAACTTACCATAAAGAAAGTAAAAACCTTAAATAATAATAAGGACAAAAACAACAGCAAAAGCGATGGTATAAAAAAAAAAAAAATAAATAAATAAATAAATAAAAAAAAAATAAAAAAACCATCATATCCCTACAAGAAACCCACAAAATGAACTTCCTACACATACCCATACCTTCCAATTATCAACTGTTTACAAATAACAACATGCCCTTCTATGGAGGGTAGAAATACTAGTCCAAACAAAAGAAATAACTCTCAACAATGATTTTGAGGCAATTTGTGTAGAATGCACTTCCAAACAAAAATTCAGACTGATATCAGCATACATCTCAAATCAAATCAAAGCTTTTCACTATATAACCTCCAAGCCGTATTAGAAACGCCACACATACCCACGCTGGTCACTGGTGACTTCAACAGCTGGCACAGAAACTGGGGCTCAAATACAGACAACTCTAGAGGGAAAATTTAAAGAAAACTCATTGCCCAATCAAACTACATCCTACTAAACGACGGTTCACCAATACATCTCAGCATGCACAAGACACTAACGAACATCGACGTAACCCTCAGCAGCCCTAAAAATTGACAGCACATGGCAAACAGAAGACGACCTCTACTCTATGGCAGCGACCACTTCTCGATTCTGATATCCCTCTTCACGTCTACAACAGACACACAACACACAACAGCCAAACCACACTTTATTACCGACACAGCAAACTGGGAACAATTCTCAAAATTACCAGAAGAACTCTCCCTACAGATACCAACAAGTACGAACATAAACAAAAAAGCAGCTACAATAAACAAAATAATAATTTCCAGCGCACACAGATCTATCCCCCAAACACACCCTATGACCCGCCCCCACAACGTCCCTGGTGGAATAAAGAGCTACAAACACTAAGAGACGAAAAAAAAGGAAGATGGCACAGACTAAAAATAACAACAGAAAACATCATAAAATTTAAAAAATAATAAAAAAGCGAACTCAACCTTTGGACTTGGCCTAAAAAGGTAAAAAAAAAATGGTATTAAACAATTTACCGAGCAAATATGCCCCGACACCCCACCTAAATGAATCTGGAGCAATATTCGAAGATTTTGCGGGCTTAACCCCCAAAAACACATCCATTGCATCCTTAACACAAATACACACTCCACAAACAAACAAGAAACGGCAGAACTTTTTAGCAAAAACCTTTCAGAAGCAGCAGCCGACCATAACTTTATCAACATTTTCACCAATTCAAAACGCACAATACTCAATAACATACTCAACTACATAAAAAACTTCATTACTAACCGAAAAATAACAGTACGCATTAACACAGCCTTCTCGTCCTTCCACCCCATCCATAACGGCATCCCCAGGGATCACCGCTCTCGGTTGTTCTATTTATATTAGCCAACAACAAACTCACCGTAATGCTCACACAACGCCCAAATACCAACCTAAGTGCGCTAAGATCTCCACCACAAAATGCAAGCACATGCATGCTTGCAGAAAACACAACTGCAACTGCAACCTAACTACAAGACAAATACAAATAAAAAATAAGACAACAATAAAAATACTTGGTAAATTGTTTTATAACTTTGAAGCTTGGTGCAGCTGGTGTCTTGTTTTACTAGCATTATTTTGCATTTTGCTTTAGTGCTTCTATTTTCTTTTGGCGCTCTCCCTACTTTACTCTCAAAACGTTTGTTAGTGTGAGTGCTTGTAATTTTGATCTTGCTTACTATTGTTGTTTTTCCCTCTCTTAATTTCGTGCTGTGCAAGTTTACTCTCTCGCTGTGTACTTGCTCTCTAACGGCTGTTTTTGTCGTTGCACTTGCTCTCCCAACACATTAACATTCTCTCTGTTTTTATTTTTGTTTTTATTTTCCGTTTTTTTTTCTGCACATTTGCTTTTCATCCCAGTTGCCAATATGAGTTGTTGCAAAAAATCATGCACATTCAGGCTGGCAAGTGATGCTGCACAAGCGCAATTTGTAAATTGCTGGTTGTGCGAAAATATGATGCATACTAAGTGTACAGGTCTTACTGGGCGTGATTATGACAGGATCATGTCCACTGCCAAAATTGGTATTGGTGGCATATGCTGGTCTTGTCCGATCTGTTTGGAAAAACAAATAAAATTTTCCAATATGTATAGTGCTGTGAGGGCTCAATTTTTAAAACTGAGAAAGATCTCTAAGCAGTTATCCAGTGACATGGCTGCTGCTGAAGAGATTTTAAACCAGTATAACTTTGAAAGTCCAACTCCAAATTCGGAGACTCCACTGTTATTGGTACCTCCTTCTGTACCAATACCGTCACCGAACTTGATTGCTCCACCCTCACCCTGTGCTTCTGTTTTGTCCTCTGCGCCTAATTCTCTTGATCCTATACCAGTAGTTTCTGAATCTTCTGTTTCCCCTGTTGTTACTGCTATTGAAACTCAAGTCTCTGTTCAAAAATTGGACTCCTCACCAATTATTGCTCAAACTAAGAGTGACAATAAGTCGGCCACTCCTGGCATTACCTTATCTGTCGTCTCTCCTCGAAAGCAAGTTTTCTTATCTAGGCTTTCATCGGATACGACATGTGAGGCAGTATCTGCTTTTATTTCAAGCAAGATCTCAACCAATCGAAGTTTAGTTTTGCGACTCCGCGAGAAATTGCTTCATTCAAGATCAATGTGCCGCTTGAGTATTTCACAACAATATGTGATCCCAAATTCTGGCCATCTCATGTAGTTGTCCATGCATTTAAACCTAAAAATCGAAACAAATCTCATCCTATTTCTTTGAATTTACCTTCGGTGCAATCAACATCAATTATTACACAAAAAAACTAAATATGTTTCTTTCTTCATCTCAGCTTTCACTCATTTACCAAAATGTACGTGGATTGAAATCTAAACTTAAAAGTCTATACTTGAATAGTTTTAGAGTTCAATATGACATTATTGCCTTCACTGAAACATGGTTAAGTCATAACATTCATAATAGTGAGATTCTTTCAAGTAATTTCACTATTTATAGACTGGATCGTTCGATGCGTAAAGGTGGTGGGGTTTTAATTGCTGTTAAATCCAGTATCCACTCCGAAATATTTACCTTTTCCTATCTTCATGATGTCGAGATTATAAGGGTTAAATTAATGCTCCCATCGTACTCTTTGTTTATTACATGTTCTTAAATTCCTCCCTCTTCTGAAATGCAGGTTTATGCTCAACATATAACCTGTATTAAAGAAATTTATGAACATGTAACTGATAGAGACTTTCTTCTTGTGTTGGGTGATTTCAATATTCCTAACACTTCTTGGTCCTCAACTTGTAATGCAAATTACTTTGTTCCGACAATTGGTCACTATCTTTTTGATGAATTGTTTAATCTTTCTATGTTTCAGATGAATTCCATTTCTAACCATCTGAATCGCACGCTTGATCTTGTGTTCATTAATCATGACTCCATCATTAATGTCATGAGATCAACTCTTTTCTGCTTCCCAGAGGATTTGCATCACCCTATTTTAGAGGTTTTATTATCTATTGATAATCCTCTAACTTATTCATCTTTGCCTTCTAATTTATGCCGCTGTTATCGTAAATGCAATTTTTTTTTTGCTTAATGAATTAATTAATTCAACAGACTGGTCTCTTCTATATGAGTCGGTTGATATTAATTTGGCAGCATCGATTTTTTATAATACCTTAAATTCTATTCTGGATGTGTGCGTCCCTCACTGTCGCATATTGCCCCGTTCAAATAAACCGCCATGGTTTACTAAGACTCTTTCGAATTTAAGAAACATTAAAACTAAATGTTTAAAAAATTTTAAAAGGTCTGGTTCAAGTGTTGACTGGTCTAAATATTCCATTGCCAAGTCAAACTTCAGTCTTTTAAATTCTCGGTGTTATGAGAATTACCTTGTACGTTGCAAACGACAGTTTGCTCGAGATCCTAAACAATTTTACACATTTGTAAACTTGAAGCGTAAGTCTTCTGGTTTGCCGTCCTCATTTGTCCTTGGCGCTAAAAAAAACTTGTACTGATCAGGATTCCTCCGATATTTTTGCAGATTTTTTTCAATCTACTTACTCTTCTGTTAATCTATATAGTGATTCGTATCCATATTCACTTCCTGATTATGGTTCTATTTATGCTCCTAATGTTACTGCAGACTCTCTAGCTACAGCCATTAAGACGCTGAAGTCATCTTTCTCCCCTGGTGCTGACAATATCCCAAGTTGTATCATTAAACAGTGCAGTGTTTCTCTTCAATCACCATTGCTAAAACTGTTTAATTTATCTTTGGAAACTTCTGTGTTCCCTTCAATATGGAAAGAGTCTTTCATCATTCCTCAATATAAAAAAGGTGGAAGATCTGATATTTCCAATTACAGAGGTATTGCGAAATTATCTGCTATTCCGAAGCTATTTGAAAAAATTATAACATCTTGCATCTTGCAACATTTCTGCAAATCGATTATTCAACCATCCCAACATGGTTTTATTCAGAATCGATCAACATCCTCGAATTTACCTGAATTCACTTCACTTGTCAATGATAGTTTTTCTAAAAAAATGCAAATTGATGTTATTTATACTGATTTCAGTAAAGCATTTGACAGAGTTAATCATCAGATACCAACTCTGAAGCTTGAACGTTTAGGATTTTCTCCTAAACTTGTGTCCTGGATTTCATCCTATTTGAACGGTAGAACCCAAAGAGTCTTGTTGAGAACAGCTACTTCTAAATTTATCTTTGTTTCGTCTGGTGTTCCTCAAGGTAGCCATTTAGGACCATTAATCTTTACGCTTTTTATAAATGACCCTCCTAGTTGCATCTCTTATTCTACCATATTTATGTATGCGGATGATGTAAAACTTTGCCTTCCATACTCCAGTGCAAATGGACATCTACAACTTCAAGATGACCTTAATGCATTTCAATCTTGGTGTGTGGTGAACCAGTTGCACCTAAATTGCTCAAAGTGTATGACTATGACTTTCAGTCGTTCTATTCCTCATATTGTTGACTATAAAATTAGTAACATTTCCTTACAACGCATCTTTACAGTCAGAGATCTTGGTGTTCTCTTTGACAGTAAACTTAATTTCAATCTTCATATTTCTACCATCATAAATGAAGCCAAAAGCGTGGTTGGCTTTATTAAACGTTGGTCTAAGGAATTTAAAGATCCTTTTATTACTGTTGAGCTATCGAGATTTTTAGTATAGCTTTGGATTAAAACACAATTTGATTAGCGAGTCTTAATTGTTTATTAGATGCGAGTATGCATATGTATGTAAATATGTATGTTAAAGAAAACGTTTCTTTTTGACAAGCGAAAGTAAATATGCACACATTCGATCTACGCGAGCCGGCCGATCAGACTGAGCCGTTGCGTGGGAGAACGAAGGAACGTTAAAAAAGGAGAGCGCAATCTCTTTACAAAATTCTCTTAGATGCTAATAGGTTTGGCGAACTGCCGCTCTTAGTTCTTATAAAGCGCTGATTGCTGGGCCCAACAATTACCAAACACTTATTTATTTCACTTGTACGTCCTATCTTAGAGTATTGCTCAGTTGTTTGGTCTCCGCAACATAAACTGTATCAAGATCGTATTGAATCAGTCCAAAAACAGTTTCTTCTTTTTGCCCTAAGGGATCTTAACTGGGACAGTAATTTACGATTACCGTCTTACCATAGTAGGCTTCAGCTCATTGATCTTCCATCGTTAATGAATCGCAGAACAATTTTAGGAATTAATTTTTTGCACAAAGTAATTAACGGTAATATTGATTCGTCCTTTTTATTGATGCGTCTTAATTTCTCGGTTCCGTCCCGAACAACAAGACATTATCGTCCGCTTCATTTACCTATATGCACTACGGATTATTCTTTGCATAGTGCGTTTCATGTTCTGTGTGTTAATTTTAATAAATATTATCACGTATTTTCCTTAGAGCTCTCTCTTCCTAAAATTAAATCGTTGCTTTAAGCACACCTTAGGGAAATCACTCGCAATGCACAGGCATAAGCTACATTATGTTGCTATTGTTGCTTGCAGTGATTTCTCAATCCTATTAAATATTCTATATTATAGCTCTTCTTTAAATTTATCTTTCAATATTGTTAATATCTTCCTTGTTTCTTTACCTATTTTTATTTTATTTATTTTAATTTTAATTTTAATTTTTATATTAATTATATTTAGTCTCTTATAATCTATATGTAATATTTTCTTTTAACACTTTCTTTGCATAGTTTCAATAGTTATCACTGACCATATTTGGCTGTGAATTGGGGCATAGCTGGCCGGACTGGCAAATAAAACACCCCCATCGGGTTGGTGATTCTATTGTAATAATTGTATTTTTTGTAGGCTATTTTGACTCTCGTTTTGTCAATATTTTTTAAATAAATAAATAAATAAACTAGCACGAGGTGGAGGCCATAGTTGCCATAGCCTTAAGGAAAAACAAGTAAGAAAGCTGTAGTCGAGACTGATCGACTACGAAATCCCCTGAGCTCTTTTTCGAACGAATAATATTCCTAGAATTATTCTATTCGTTTCTGCACGCATAAGAAACTGTACATGCAAAACTACGTACACATATAGACTCTGATCTACGCTTGTAGGCATGTTTGTGTGTATGCATGTGTGTAAGCATTGCAAGCGTCTTGCTGTCTCGCTGCTGCTTCGCATGGGTTTTTATGACCCGCCCCCACATCGTCCCCTGGTGGAATAGAGAGTTACAAACACTAAGAGACGAAAAGAAAAGAAGATGGCACAGACAAAAAAGAGAAATAACAACAGAAAGCATCATACAATTTAAAAAACGCTAACGCAACAAAAAAATTTAAAAAAAAAAAATAATTATCGAACAGATAGCCCTTGACACCCCACCCAAAAGAATCTGGAGCAATATACGAAGATTTTGCGGGCTTAACCCCCAAAAACACATCCACTGCATCCTCAACCCCAACACAAATACACACTCCACCAACAAACAAGAAATTGCAGAACTTTTTTGCAAAAACCTTTCTGTAGCAGCAAAACCACGCGCACACATAAACGCTGATCTACGCTTGAGGGCATGTATGTGTGTATGGTTTTAAAATATCCCTTGACTTTGCGAGAGCCTTCGACAGACTTGGAATACACTCAATACTCGACCAACTGACCGACTGGAAAACTGGACCAAAAATACTCAACTTCATAAAAAACTTCATGACCAACCGAAAAGTTACAGTACGCATCAATACAGCCTTATCTTCCTTCCACCCCATCCATAACGGCATCTCCCAGGGATCCCCGCTCTCGGCATCCAACATAATTGAATGCCTCTCAAGCCCAAAATTCAACTGCAATACATCCACACTAATAGACATAACCAAATTGGACTCCCAATATACGGAAACTGCCCAAAATCAACCCTACGCCCAATCAAATCCGCAATTAACGCAGGCTCCCACCCAATGCTTCCTCTACGAAGCACGTGCTGCTACAGTAGACGACAGAAAAGAACTCCTAACGGCCAACCTGACTAAATCCCTGATCACAGCAAAAAACTCCCCCATCATTAGAATCCTCAAAACATGCAGCCCACCAAAACGACTTAAAAACAGCTCTACAATAGACCACATAATAAAATTCTGCAAATCCTACAGCCTATAACCCCACGCCCCCAAACCACACCACCCTGGAACACAAACTTATTAAATATTGACACCACACTAAGAAAATTTAGCAAACAAAACACACACCCAGAAACATACCGAGCAGAATTCAACATAAAGAAAACTGAAGACACCAGCAAATACACTTACATATACACAGACGGATCCCAAACCCACTCAATCTCCACCCTCGCCATCGCATATGAAGTAACACACATTAAATCGAGTCTTCTACCCCACTACTCATCGGTATTTTCGGCCGAAATCATAGCAATTTGGGAAACCCTAAATATTTTCAAAAATATTAGGGGTAAATATTGCATATGCTCGGACTTTTTATCCGCCATAGACGCAATAACCAACACAAACAATAGCGAATATTACAGCGCACTCATACACAACAGCCAACAGCAAACATTCCCAAAATTTAAATTACTATGGGTACCCGGACACGTAGGGATAACGGGGAACGAACAGGCAGACTGTAACCACACCACACTCAGACGAGTGTGGTGTTTGAAAAAATGTGTATGTGAATGTGCATTGCACATCAGCATGCATTCTTGTCTTCGGTAAAGGCGGGCGGAGTCCTCTGGTTCCCTTAGCTCTTTCGGCGATGGGGTGGGTCTTTGCTATACCGGGATTAACTCCTACAAAAAAAACTTGAGGGATGGGACAACACTAGCACTAGTACACAAAAAGGGAATGAACAAGAATCAGAACAATTATACAGACGCGGAGGCGAAGCTGTCGGTTGCCTCTCGCTATCTATACCCAAACCCGACCATGATCTCCAATTAACCATTCGCTGGAAATTCCCTAACAAGAAGGCTTAGACTCTCTTCTCTTCTATGCCATGTTTTAGACTACCTTTAGCCTATCATAGTGATTCACTATCTAAGAAAAAATATTTCTCAAATTTCTTTTTCTTTCATCTTGACAATCCTCTTTATTTTACGAACTTAACTAAATTAAATATACTCTTCTCATAATTTTTAACAAAGTCTTAATAATAGTATGTTGACGCGGCTGAGTCTTAAATTGATTACAAAATACAAGTTTTTGTTCATTATAATATAGTAAATAGAAAAAAAAATTTTTTTAATTTATTTCATGTCTTTTTTTCTTTTGTACCCATTTGTATTATTTTTATTCGTTTATTTATTTATAATTTCTTTGTAATTTATTTATTGGTGCAAACATATAGGTTATTAATACTATTATTATTTTTTTTTTTTTAATTTCTTTATAGTTCTCGTTTCTTCATTTCTTCATATCTTTTTTTTTTATTTATTTATTTTTTTTTTTTTACATATATGCCTATTAAATTATATTAAAGATAGCCGCAACTCAATTAAAGAAATAAATATAATATATGAATAATAAAAAAGATAATAAAACTAGTGTTCAAGCATGAACATGCCTCATAAATAAACATATTAAAAAATAGGCAATAGTCGATAACCTGCGCGTTATCTGAAGCCAAGTAATAAACATGTCATCCCTTAGCTGCAGCGACCAACGCAGCAAGTAATAAAAATGTAACGTGAGACGTGAGAACGGCTTAGCGATCGAAAAGGGACACTTGACAAACATCTGTGCACTTGTGTGCATGGACTTAATTATAGCCTTCCAGTGCCTGGAAGTATTTTTAAGGTATATAAGCCCTAGGATTTTAAGAAATAAACAGTTCAATTTTTTAATTCGGTAAATGTGGAGTGTTTCATTTCGACTCTCTAACATTTTGGTCCTTCGGCGTTCTCTGTCGTTTTCCCCCACCAGTGGTAAGAGACACAGAGAAGGAACCAGCGTCTTTATGCTGTGAGGTATTACAAAACCCCAGCGAAAGACAATAAAAATTTTTTTATATTGCTCTGTTCTCCCCCACCAGAGGTAAGAGGCAGAGTATATATACAAAATAGTGCTCAAGTTAAAAAAAAAATAGAAATTTGTAGTGCAAATAAGTCCGTATCCCAAAAATAAGGGAGCGGACAACATTAATAAGTCCAAATAGGACATAAAAAAAGTGCTCAAGTTTAAATAAAGAAAAAATTGCAGTACTTAGTTGCACTGCAATTTTTTGTATCCCAAAAATAAGGGAACGGACAACTTTAATAAGTCCAAATCGGACACCAAAAAAAAAAAAAAAAAAAAAAAAATTGCTCAATAATAATTAAAATTTGTAGTGCGAATAAGTCCGTATCCCAAAAATAAAAAGGGAACGGACAACTTTCATAAGTCCAAAGAGACAAATTCAAGAAGTCCAAAAAGGACAACAAACCCGCAAAAAAAAAAAAAAAAAAAAAAGAGCGGACAAAAAAAACAACAAACAACAACAACAGCAGCAATCGATCACGCAGGAGCCATTCTGAAGACAGCAGGATTCCAGTCGATCACGCAGAGCCACCCTTCGGAGAAGACTGGAGCTAAGGTAAGTCGTAATTTTATTTACTTTATTGTTAAAAATAAGATAAGACAATGCTGTCAGAGAAAATCATAGTACCTTAAAAAAAACAATCGGACTTAGTGTCCAGATTGATGAAGCTAGACTCATCAGATGAGATAAGGCCACCTAGCCACATATTAGAAGAGCTAGGCAGGATACAGAATGAGCTAGAAAATAATAATACAATATTGTTAAAAGTAGGGGTAATAGACCACCCATATTTTAACAATAAGGAGTTTGAAAAAGCGGTAAAAACAATAAAAGATATAAAAACAGAAATTTGGAGTAGCGGGAAGCAAATCAAAGAAGAAATTAGGCAGATAGGAACGGTTACAGTTCATGAAGAGGCAGAATTTGAAAACAAAGTCGATCAGATAAGAAAATATTTAATAGAAACAAATGAGGATATTGCGAAATCAAATGTAGGGGTTTTCGAAATTCGAAAAAATATTCTTTCCCAATATTCTTTGGTGATGATAAAGACTCATTCGCTCAACTATTTAACGACCTTATCGATCAAAGACAGGACCTAACTTCTGCCATAAAATTTAACTATTTGAAAACCTCATTACGAAGAGAAAGCAAAAGACAAAGGACATACAATTGCTGACTGACGTAATGAACTTTTTAGAACAAAGGTATTACTCAACGTCCGCATAAAAAAAAGAAGAAAAGAAAGTCTTCAGAAGCACTACCAATGTGCAATATTGTCCGATATGCAAAGCAGTAGGCCACAGTGTCACGCAATGCACAAAATTTAAAGCAATGAATCCAAGTGAAAGGCTAGACATTGCTAAAAAGACATACTTATGTCTAAAGTGTTTAAAACACTCAAACTCATATCGGTGTAAAAATAACATTACTTGTGGCTTTTGCAACAGAGATCATCACACAATGCTACATTTAAATATAAATAAAGACAGGGTTAATACGGTAATGGCAAATGAAAAGGCCTTATTAGCCACTGCAATAATCAAAGTAAAAACAAGCAAGGAGTACTATATTGATTTAAGAGCATTGATAGATAGTGGGTCTCAAAAAACGATTATATCTGAGGAGGCCGCACAGTTGTTGAATTTACCCCGAATCAGAAATGAGACAGAAATAAGTGGAATATCAGCAGAAAACACTTCTAGGTCGAAATACAAACTGAATCTAGATATAAAAACAACAGAATCAAAAAAGAGCAACTAAAGGTTGAGGCCATCATAGTGTCAAAATTAATGAAAGCCCCCCCCCAGTAGACAAAGTAGATGTAGTGTAACGAACCTTCGGTTATACCCGAGTCTAAGCCGGGCCAGCTTCAGCCGACTGTGAGTTCGTTTCAACAAATTTATTTGTTGAAGCCCTTGCGATATTGGATTAAAAACACTTAAGTGAGTTTCTGTTTGAACTTGGTATATTCTCGTTATAATGCTTATTATTAATTTGTGACACAACACACTTGTATAACCTTCGAGTGTTTTGTGATTGTTCACGCACTCCGGCCGGGCGAGCAATTATGGCTCAGTAGCACCAGGATTCGCCCAAGCGCTCCAGCTCACGCCAGGACTGGCACTGTCTACTCCGGCGGTTCGCTCGGATGTACAGGCTACTCCTACTGCTGGACTCGCTCTTGGCACACCTAGGTTCTTATGCGCACAATTTCTACCTATTCGCACGGCTACGTGAACCTACACAAGTTTTATCACGAGACTTCTGGCCAGAATACAGTCTGCAGCTGCCTTGTATCAACTCGCTAGTTGATGGCCACTACTGCTTCTGTATGCCTGGGTCCTTATAGGCGTCTGAAGTATCCTTCCAGGATACTTTGGATGCTCCCACGATGTCCTTTCTGTTTCGAGTCCTGGATATCGGTGTCCTGCGTCGATATCGTAGTCCTTCGATGTCTTTGCTCGCGTTGATTTGTATTGAACTTCACTTGAATCTCACTCTGGATCTTCACTCTTGATTCTTGATTACTTGCCATCTGACGCCGCCGGTGCTCTAACGGCACAATCGCGTGATCTGGGTGACGCCAGAAACCCGCCAAATGTCGCGGCAGCTTCGCGTTGGCCGAAGTACCGCTGTTGCTATGCAAAGAGACAGCGTCCATCACTTGGAGCGGTACCTCGGCTAACGGTGCCCTATGACCCGCGGTCGAGCGACGCGAGCCTATTGCTGACACTATAGGAGCGAGAGAGATGGACTATAGTCCGCTCTCTGAACCCTTCCAGTCGCGAGGGTTGCTCCTATAATGTGCGCGTCGCTGTGTGGAGCAATATATGCATGCACGTATGTGCATGCAAACACATAGCATACACTGCATACGTGCATACCTATATTGCTCCTCACAGTAGATACAGCTAAATGGCACAGTTACAGTTTAGCTGATCCCCGATTTCATAAGCAAGGTCGAGTAGACATGATAATAGGCGCTGACTTATACGAACATGTACCAAAAAAAGGAATAGTAAAAATAGATGGATTACTCGGGCAAAATACAACGTTTGGATGGATTATATCGGGTTGTACAAAATCTAGAGGAGAATCAACAATAGTAACAACAAGTATAGCAAAAGAAGATCTAAATCTGTTCTGGGAATTAGAAGCCGAAGAAGATGAAAATGACGAAGAAACTGAATTTTGTGAAAATAATTTGTTGAGTACAACAAAAAAGGATGAAATGGGACGATATATCGTAACAATTCCATTCAAAAGAGAAAATGAATTAGGAGAATCTAAGCCACAAGCAATAGCTCGGTTTCTTAGCTTAGAAAGAAAACTACAAAATAATGAAAAATTAAAAGCAGATTATACAAATTTCATGAATGAATATCTAAATTTAGGCCATATGATTCCTACAAATAAAGAAGGAAAATATTATTTGCCACATCAAGCAGTGTTAAGGGACAACAAAACTCAGAGTAGTCTTTGGCGCATCTGCAAAAACAACAAATAAGAAAAGTCTAAATGATATTATGTGGACTGGACCAAGGGTTCAAAAAGATATTTTTGACATTATGTTGAAATGGCGACGCTGGGAATATGTAGTGTCAGCAGACATTGAGAAAATGTATAGGTAAGTTAAAATTGACAAAGATAACCAAAAATTTCAATATATTGTTTGGAGAGATTCTCCAAATAAAAAATTAAATTAACGCAGCAATCAAAGAAATAATTAAAACAGATTTTTATATGGACGATCTAATGACAGGTGCAGAATCCATAGAAAACTGTAAACATATAGTAGAACAGGTTTCCAAAGAACTAGCAAAAGCAGGTTTTAATCTAAGAAAGTGGATTTCAAACAAGTCAGAAATAATTGAAAAAATCGACAAAAGTGAGGAAAATAAAGTATTAAGCATTGAAGAAAATGAGTCGATAAAGACATTAGGGCTTCAGTGGGAACCCATCAAAGATGAATTTAAATTTAATTTCACAAAAAGAATTTTAACAAAAAGAATAATCTTATCGACACTAGCAAGAATATATGATCCTTTAGAGTGGTTATCACCAGTAATCATAATAGGGAAACTGTTCATGCAAAGACTATGGCTAACTGATCATAAATGGGATGAAGAATTATCCGAAGAAGAAAGCAAGGAATGGATATTGTTTCAAGATAATTTAAATCATCTACAAAACATAAGAATACCTAGAAGGGTAAAAACCCAGAAAGACGTTGAAGTACAGCTTCATGGATTCGCTGATGCTTCCGAAAAAGCATACGCAGCAGTAGTATATGGCAAAGATGTAGAGGAAGAGAAAATAATGGTTAACACTATGCTAAAAGACATAGAAAATAACATCATAGGTGAATTAATAAAACGATATTCTTGCATTCAAAAATTTAAAAAAGTAGTAGCCTTTGTTGTCAGATTTATTAAAATCAAACAAACAAGTAAGAAAGATAACTTTGCAAATATACAAGTTATCGAATTTCTGAAACAAACTCGTACTGCGCGTGCAATATACGAACCTAACTCAAAAAGAATGAACGGACAGACAGACGGACATGGCTATATCAAATTTTCTTGTCACCCTGATCAAGAATATATATACTTTATGGGATCTGCCACGCCTCCTTCTGCCTGTTACATACTTTTAACAAAACCATTATACCCTGATTTCCCATTTTCAATGGGCTCAGGGTATAAAAAGACAACCCAAAAACCACCACAGTATATAACAGTGGACGAGTTCAAAAACGCTAGGACAATAATCATTAGGCAGCAACAAGCACTTCAGTTTAGAACAAAAATAGGAAGGCTATTGGTAAAAAAGCAATTGGAAAGTAAAAGTAAAATAATTAGCTTGAATCCATTTTTGGACGAAAAAGGAATACTTCGTGTAGTTGGAAGATTAGAAAATGCTAGTATTGGATTTGACGTAAAGCATCTTATTATTCTTGACAAATGTCATTTAGTTGATTTAATAATAAAGGATGCTCACGCTGTCACCTTACAAGGTGGAATCAATTTAATGAGAAACTATATTCAAAGGAAATTTTGGATAATTGGAATTACAATGTCATATCCATTCCTAAATACAGGAATAGACTATGCGGGGCCCTATCATATGAAATGTTCTAAGAATCGTGGACAAAATATATAAAGGGTACATAGCACTATTTGTGTGCTTGTCAACAAAAGCTATCCATTTAGAAGCAGTAAGTGACTTAACATCAGACGCATTTTTAGCTACAATGAGAAGATTTATGTCAAGAAGAGGCAAATGCCAAAATATATATTCAGATAACGGTACAAATTTGGTAGGAGCAGCTAAATAATTAGAAAAAGAATTTAAGAAATCGATTCAAGAAAATACAAAAATTTGCTCTACATTAGAAAAAGAGCAAATAAAGTGGCATTTTATTCCAGCAGCAAGCCCTCACTTTGAAGGAATTTGGGAGGCAGGAGTAAAATCAGTAAAGTATGATTTAAAAAGAATTATAGGAGATAACAATTTAACTTTTGAAGAAATGACAACCCTGCTATGTCAAATTGAAGCAGTCTTAAACTCAAGACCTCTATATACAACTGGAAATGACAAATGAAAATTAAAAAATGAAGACTCATTACAAAGAAGCACGAAACAAACCACTAGGGGGCGGGGAGGATCAAGACTAAGCGTATTGATGGCTATGCTAATGTTAGCATTACTCTGCCAAATGTCAAGTGCAAAAATAATTAAAAACGACAAGATAACGATTTCGAAACTAGGAAATAATTCGGCAATTTACTTAGACCCAATGGGTGAAGTAGAAATAGTAACCTCATTTTGGGATCTAGTTATCTTCTACAATCTAGAGTCATATTTTGAAATGCTAAAGAAAGGAAGTGAATTCGAAGGGAAAATGAGAGTAATGTGTACAAAATTATATAGTTTCGAAGACCAATGTAACATTATACTCAACAATACAAAAAGACGAATAGCAGAATTAAATAAAAATAACAAACTATTCATACTAAAAGATAACCCAAGACCCAAACGCGCACCTTTCGAGTTCATGGGCTCATTATACCACTTATTATTTGGAATAATAGATGCTGACGATAGAGAACAAATGAAGAAAACATGGTCAATTTATTAGAGAACCAACATAACATAAACAAATTGAGTGACAAACAAACATCAATAATAGATTCCACAGCAAATATACTCAAAAGATCCGTTGAGGACATTAATACCCACTTTAAAGACATGAATATACGTATAGACTACATGACAGAAATACCAAAAGAATCGTATTATGTGTACAAACAATCAATTAATTTCTTCATGAAAACTAATCAACTAAATTCCTTGATCGAAGAATGTGACAAGATTCAAACTGGAATAATAAATATGCTAATTGATATTAATCACAGTAGATTAAGTCCAGCTATTTTGAAACCTAACCAATTGGGGGAAGAGATAACCAAAATAAAAGAAAACTTGTCCGAGAATTTAGTCCTACCAGGAAAAAGGACAGGCACAGAATTAAAAGAAATCTATCAGCTACTAACAACAAAGGCAACCTTTATAGACAACAAGATAATAGTCAGTGCGAAGATCCCGCTTTTTAGCAGATATCCATCTCACCTATATAAAGTTTTCCGATACCAGTCCTCAATGACGACCAAATGATAATAGTACATCAAAAAACAGAATACTTAGTGTACAACTTCGAAATCGATTCGTATCACCTAATGGCTGAAGCTACACTCAACAAATGCAAAAAATGGCAACAAAACAAACGCATCTGTGAAGGTAACTGGCCTTGGGATAATGCCAATGATAACAGTTGCGAAATTTCACCATTTAAACCAAACAGACCATCTAACTGTGTTTATAAAACGGTAGTCCATTCAAAACATATTGGGTTGAACTAGAAGGTAAAAACAAGTGGATATTTAAAGTCCCCATCCATACGATCACTAACCATACAACACATAGACTGGACAACTGGAACAAATTAATGTGCACACTTAACTTTTGACATTAGAACCCCATCAACTTCGTATTTGCTTGGGTTTTTACTTTTAGAGTCGGGAGAAAAAAATTTCTGATGGCAAAATCATTCCGCTTCGAGCGCTCGACGGTGATGGTCGATTTTCAAAAAAGGCATGACATATGCCGCTCTTTCCCTTGCTCTCTTTCTCTTTCTGCCCTATGCTTTTTACTCTCTGCTCTCTTCTCACAAAAATATATGTATGCTGGCACAAACAGCAAGCAGCTCACAAAAATTGAAATTTCTTCTCGACGCGATCCCATTGGTTCCCTTCTGAGCGAAGGGTATACCGAATACATGTACATATGTACGATTGCAGCCACACGCTGATCTACGCTTGCACACATATACATACATACATACATGCATACATATGTATATATGTATGTACATATGTGCGCCCGCAATGCGTCTTGCTGTGTCGCTGCCTTGCTTGCTGCGACACATGGGTTTTGATGAGAAAACTTTATAGACTAATAATTCTGTTTCTAGATGGACAATCGTATTGATATCTTCAGATTAAGATTATGATATTCATATCTATATGCTAAACCAAACTGCATGTCTCTAGTATTTGAAATGCATTTTTTACACATTTGGGGTGGGGGCGAATTGGGGACCGGAATCCAAAATCTGACAAAAACCGAAATTGTATTAAATTAGTATCAATATATATGCAGAAGACTTGGAGACTCTAACTCTAAAGATGAATTAGCTAGAATTTTATAAGTGTTTCCCGATAAATTCATTTATCGATAACTTTGCAAATATACAAGTTATCGAATTTCTGAAACAAACTCGTACTGAGCGCGCAATATACGGACCTAACACAAAAAGAAAGAACTCTCTAGCTTTTGTATCTTCGGAAATCGACGCGTTCAAACATACGGACAGACGGACAGACGGACGGACAGACAGACGGACATGGCTATATCAACTTTTCTCGTCACCCTGATCAAGAATATATATACTTTATGGGGTCTGCCACGCCTCCTTCTGCCTGTTACATACTTTTAGCAAAACCATTATACCCTGATTTCCCATTTTCAATGGGTTCAGGGTATAAAAAATAAAGCAACAGAAAGCAAGGAAATTTTTAATTTGATAGTGAATATTTTTAATGAGAATTGCTCCCATTCGAAAAAAATTTAACTTCAATCCCACAGCAGCAGTCAACCACGAGGAAAGGCTTTTCGTCGATGGAAAAAAAAAAAACTGTGAGTGTTTGAGCAAGTTTTTTGCATGATTCCACTTCACCTCTACATGTGTAAGTTAATTAAATTCGTCTTTAATACCCTGGTAGACTAACATGTACGAGGTAACGATGCTATCACTTGGTATCAGTTTGGGGCGACACGCGGTGTTGTGCTAAATGAGAAGACTTGAATAATTCCATGGCGATGACCGACGTTCTTTATTTCCAAAAATCAACTAACTGTAAGTGACATGAATTCTTATAATCAAAACAAGCCCTCAGTCCTGAAAACGCTATAATGCGAGGGATCGCAATTCGCAGGGCATCAGCACTGTTGCGCGTGAACGTTTCTGTTGCCGTTGTGCAATATCCGCTCGAGGCGGCTGGTGTCGTAAACATTCATGCCGAGACTGCATGATCAGCCGAAATATTTGCATTCTGCCGGTCGATCGTGTTAACTCTTCCCCCACTTAGGTGAATGACGTCCTCGGAGTTCTGGAAACTGTTAATTACCGCTTGAACATCGCGTTGACGTTTGTTCCTCCGATGTCTTTGGTAAAGTTTCATTAAAGCGTAGCAGGAAAGTAGCAGGATGACTGCGGTTAGTCCAGATATTTTTGGCCTGCTTACTAGTCGTTCTTCTAATTGGGCAATATCTCGGATGTTTCTTATGCTTAGCTTCTGTAGGTACGGTAGGCTTGGTATTTCTTGATGGTCTGTTATATTCAGAAGAGAGATTTCCGCACGTAGGTTTTGGGATTTATATATATATATATATATATATATATTTTTTTTTTTTTTACCATTTGCCCGTCAACTATAGCTGCTCCGTCATTGATGATGATAACGTCATCGTCGATTATGGTTAGAGGTTCAAGATGGCTAGGTCTAGTTGAACAATGTGCGGTGCCACCTGAGTGCAGTAGTTCTGCGCACGATGTATAGGGTAGTCTTTTGCAGAATGTTGTTGTCAGGGCTGCACTACAAATCCCCATTGATATTACGTGGTTGCCGCAGACCGCTATATTGTAGTCTTAAGCGAAATTTATTATAATGCCATTGCGTTGGACAGGGTATACGGTTAATTTGTCACATACTATGTTAGGCTTAGGGTATCTTATAACAAAATGTAGAAAATTATTATTTAACAGGACTTTAACTTGAGATATATATTTTTTAGGTCAGAAGAATCCAATATGGAGGGCTTTACAATTCCAACTTTCGCAAGTGTTACAGATAGCATTAAGATTTCTAATTCTGAAATAATTATTCTGTTTTTATTTTATTTGCTTTATTTTAGTATCTCTTATTAAAAGGTTTTCTGTGTAGGTAGGTCTTATTTATTTGTTCCTGCATCTTTGAGTTTATAGTAGGGTTGTTGAATATTTTAAAAAAATCGTATCGATGATATTTGAAGTTTTGAAAAAATATCAATATTATTTTTGATATTCAACTTTAAAAATATCGATATATCGATATTTTCGATATTTTTCAAACTTTTTCCCACAATAACTTTACCATCCGACCAAAAAAAAAAAAAAAAAAAAAAAAAAAAAAGAATAACTATTTTTCATAATAATGACAAGTATTAGGTATTCAAAGATTAAAAAAAAAAATAAAAAACGCGTTGTGATATGTGAGAATCCGTTATACGACTTCGTGAGTCGCAAACAACGAATAGAGGAAGAAAAACAACACATTATAAATATAAATTCAAAAGGAAAAAGAAATTTAACGAAGCAAATATGAAAACTAATTTCGGAAATCACCATGTTACTACTCTTACTCTTATCAATGGCATCTCCTACTATTAACCAAAGTATCGAAATCAAACCAATAAAAGCACTGAACGGTTACCTAATTTTCAAAACAGGAACAATGGACATACCATCTGACTATGAATATCATTACCTAACAATAAACTTAACAAAAATACAAATTACATATAACAACTTACTTAAACAAACAGAACCATTCAAAAACATTACCCACATAGAGTACTTAATAGAAAAACTAAATCGCCAAATGAATGGAATTTAACGCAATAGGTACAGTAAATAAATACCTTTTTGGCACTCTAGATCAAAATGACAAGGAAGAATTAGAACTCAAAATCAATACTTTGACACAAAACAACGACCTAAGCTATTTAATAAACGCAGTAAACAAAAATATAGAACTACTTAATAACCTAAACATTTCACAAAAAACTGATAAAAAAAACTTGACTACCTCATATTCAACATAGAGCATTTCACCGAATACATTGAAGACATTGAATTAGGCATGCAACTAGATTGGGAATTTTCAACCCCAAACTTTTACAACATCAACACATGTTAAATATAAATTCCGAAAAAAATTTAAACATCAAAACTTATACTTGGTTCAAATCAGACACAAATGAAATATTTATAATTTCACACGTACCAAAACAAATAAGTAAAGCTCCATTATATTAAATTTTGGCCTATCCCGACGAACAATATAATACTCTGATAGAAAACACCCATGAAACTTATTATATACTAAATAATACAGCATATGTAAAATCCACAAAGAACTAAGAAATAAATGAATGTATAAACAGTATAATAACACAAATAGCAGCAGAATTCAAATACACAAAAACATTTAAAACACACCAAATTAGTTATATAGAACCAAACATAATTGTAACTTGGAATTATCCCAAGACAAAAATCACACAAAACTGTAACAAAAATAATATTATATCTGTAATAAATAATGTAACAAAAACAGAACCAATATCATTACTACAAACAAAACAAATAGTTTTAGATAATACAAAATATAATAAGACATTCAATATTATTAAAACTACAACTTTCATAATTCCTCTTATAAGTCGAATACTATTTGTAATCATTAAATTTAAGTCAATATCAAAGAAAATTATCATAAGGCATAAAACAACCAGAAAACCAAGTAATTCAACACCAGAAGATCAACCACTCCCCGAAAATCATGTACTATTAGAAACCATACCACAACTGTACCCCACGTTTTCCGCCTGAGGATAGGCTAATCTCTTTAGGATTAGGAAGTAATATATCCATAAGCACCCACCAGCACTTAAACTGAAAAGCCACGATCCCTTCATCATCCAACATAAACAAACTGTCCTAGCAACTACTCATAAACAAATCGCTTCATCGTCCACTTAGAAACAAATCGGCTCATCGGCTACTCATATAACATAAACAAGTCGCACTCCAACGCATCAAGCCCTTCTCGTGGGAACTGCACATTCAGCATATTTATATTTAGGAGTGACCAATCAGGAGCGATCAGGCCACTCACACAACTAAAATCACGCTACACTAGATATACATTTCTAGCTATATAAGACAAACAAATTTCCAATCAGTAGTTCAGTTTCAATTCAGACCTAAGACCAATCTTACATCGCGTAAGATACACATATTGTTCAAGCATGAACATGCCTCATAAATAAACATATTAAAAAATAGGCAATAGTCGATAACCTGCGCGTTATCTGAAGCCAAGTAATAAACATGTCATCCCTTAGCTGCAGCGACCAACGCAGCAAGTAATAAAAATGTAACGCGAGACGTGAGAACGGCTTAGCGATCGAAAAGGGACACTTGACAAACATCTGTGCACTTGTGTGCATGGAATTAATTATAGCCTTCCAGTGCCTGGAAGTATTTTTAAGGTATATAAGCACTAGGATTTTAAGGAATAAACAGTTCAATCTTTGAATTCGGTAAATGTGGAGTGTTTCATTTCGACTCTCTAACATTTTGGTCCTTCGGCGTTCTCTGTTGTTTTCCCCCACCAGTGGTAAGAGACACAGAGAAAGGAACCAGCGTCTTTGTGCTGTGGTATTACAAAACCTCAGCAAAAGACAACAAAAATTTTGTTATATTGCTCTGTTCTCCCCCACCAGAGGTAAGAGACAGAGTATATATACGAAATAGTGCTCAAATTTTAAAAA
The DNA here is from genome assembly GCA_030914345.1 of Drosophila koepferae. Taxonomy (NCBI): domain Eukaryota; kingdom Metazoa; phylum Arthropoda; class Insecta; order Diptera; family Drosophilidae; genus Drosophila; species Drosophila koepferae. Next base: position 219,441 of record JAUESR010000020.1, read on the forward strand.
AGAAAAGTTTGTAGTGCAAATAAGTTCGTATCTCAGAAATAAAAGGGAACGAACAACATTAAAAAAAAAAAAAAAGAAAGTGCTCAAAAAATAATTTGTAGTGCAAATATAAGTCCGTATCTCCAAAATAAAAAGGGAACGGACAACATTAAAAAAAAAAAAAAAGAAAGTGCTCAAAAAATAATTTGTAGTGCAACTAAGTCCATATAGGACATCAAAAAAAAAAAAAGTGCTCAAGTTTTAATAAAGATAAATTTGCAGTGCAACTAAGTCCGTATCCCAGAAATAAATAAGGGAACGGACAACTTTAATAAGTCCAAATAGGACATAATAAAAAAAAAAAAAAAGCGCTCAAAAATATTCAAAGTTTGTAGTGCGAATAAGTCCGTATCCCAAAAATAAAAAGGGAACGGACAACTTTCATAAGTCCAAAGAGACATATTCAAGAAGTCGAAAAAAGGACAACAAAAACCGCAAAAAAAAAAAACAAAAAGCGAACAAAAAAAAAAAAAAAAATCAAACAAACAACAACAGCACCAATCGATTACGCAGGAGCGAGTCAGAAGACAGCGGGATTCCAGTCACGCAGGAGCGAGTCAGAAGACAGCGGGATTCCAGTCACGCAGGAGCTATTTAGAAGAAAGCAGGATTCCAATCACGCAGGAGCGAGTCAGAAGACAGCGGGATTCCAGTCACGCAGGAGCTATTTAGAAGAAAGCAGGATTCCAATCACGCAGGAGCTACTCAGAAGACAGTGGGATTCAAATCGACTGGAGCTAAGATAAGTTGTAATTTTATTTACTTTATTGTTAAAATAAGAAAAGAAAATGTTATCAGAAAAAATCATAATACTGTTAAAAAAACAATCGGACTTAGTGTCCAGATTGATGAAGCTAGACTCATCAGATGAGATAAGGCCACCTAGCGACATATTAGAAGAGCTAGGTAGGATACAGAATGAGCTAGAAAATAATAACTCAATATTGTTAAAAGTGGGGATAATAGACCACCCATATTTTAACAATAAGGAGTTTGAAAAAGCAATAAAAACTATAAAAGATATAAAAACAGAAATTTTGAGTAGCGGGAAGCAAATCAAGGAAGAAATCAGGCAGATAGGAACGGTTACAGTTCATGAAGAGGCAGATTTTGAAAAGAAAGTCGATCAGATAAGAAAATATCTAATAGAAACAAATGAGGATATTGCGAAATCAAATGTAGGGGTTTTCGAAATTCGAAAAAATAAGATTCTATTCTTATGGAATAGAATTTCGAAACACATACAAGAGCTTCAACCCAAATATGAAGCCAGCAAAACGTTTGAAGAAGGGGTAATTGAACTAGAGTTCGACATTCAAAATACCATCAGCGCATTAGACGCAAAGAAAACTTCCCCAATTCAACCCACTATCCAAGAAAAGGGGGATAATCTCCCTGGACTACCGAGAATGCAAGTCCCAATATTCTTTGGCGATGCTAAAGATTGGGACTCATTCGCTCAACTATTTAACGACCTTATCGATCAAAGACAGGACCTAACTTCTGCCATAAAATTTAACTATTTAAAAACCTCATTACGAGGAGAAGCAAAGAGCATGGTTGCTCACCTATTAACAGGGTCCGCAGATAACTATACCGTAGCTTGGGAGTTATTAACCAAAAGATACGAAAATAAAAGAAAAATTTTTTCGGAACAATTTAACCGAATATTAGAGCTCCCAAATTTAGATATTGACTCATCGAAAAGTATCAACAACTTCATACACACAATCAATGAGTCAATACACATAATTAAAAATAAAGCTCAACTCTCAAGTGAAGTTGACAAAATGTTTGCACATTTAATACTGAGAAAATTTAGTAAAGAGGCTCTTCAATTATATGAAAGCCAAATAAAAAAGACAAAGGACATACAACTGCTGACTGACGTAATGGACTTTTTAGAACAGAGGTATTACTCAACGTCCGCATCAAAAAAAGAAGAAAAGAAAGTCTTCAGAAGCACTACCAATGTGCAATATTGTCCGATATGCAAAGCAGTAGGCCACAGTGTCACGCAATGCACAAAATTTAAAGCAATGAATCCGAGTGAAAGACTAGACATTGCTAAAAAGACATACTTATGTCTAAAGTGTTTAAAACACTCAAACTCATATCGGTGTAAAAATAACATAACTTGTGGCTTTTGCAACAGAGATCACCACACAATGCTACATTTAAATACAAATAAAGACAGGGTTAATACAGTAATGGCAAATGAAAAGGCCTTATTAGCCACTGCAATAATTAAAGTAAAAACAAGCAAGGAGAACTATATTGAATTAAGAGCATTGATAGATAGCGGGTCTCAAAAAACAATTATATCTGAGGAGGCCGCACAGTGGTTGAATTTACCCCGAATCAGAAATGAGACAGAAATAAGTGGAATTTCAGCAGAAAACACTTGTAGGTCGAAATACAAAGTGAAGCTAGATATAAAAACAACCGAATTAAAAACAGAGCAGCTAAAGGTTGAGGCCATCATAGTATCAAAATTAATGAAAGCCCTCCCAGTAGACAAAGTAAATGTAGATACAGCAAAATGGCACAGTTACAGTTTAGCTGATCCCCAATTTCATAAGCCAGGTCGAGTAGACATGATAATAGGCGCAGACTTATACGCACATGTACTAAAAAATGGAATAGTAAAAATAGATGGATTACTCGGGCAAAATACAAAGTTTGGATGGATTATATCGGGTTGTACAAAATCTAGAGGAGAATCAACAATAGTAGCAACAAGTATAGCAATAGAAGATCTAAATCAGTTCTGGGAATTAGAAACCGAAGAAGATGAAAATGACGAAGAAGCTGAATTTTGTGAAAATAATTTTTTGAGTACAACGAAAAAGGATGAAATGGGACGATATATTGTAACAATTCCATTCAAAAAAGAAAATGAATTAGGAGAATCTAAGCCACAAGCAATAGCTCGGTTTCTTAGCTTAGAAAGAAAACTTCAAAATAATGAAAAATTAAAAACAGATTATACAAATTTCATGAATGAATATATAAATTTAGGCCATATGATTCCTACAAATAAAGAAGGAAAATATTATTTGCCACATCAGGCAGTGTTAAGGGACAGTAGCCTAACAACAAAACTTAGAGTAGTCTTTGACGCATCTGCAAAAACAACAAATAAGAAAAGTCTAAACGATATTATGTGGACTGGACCAAGGGTTCAAAAAGATATTTTTGACATTATGTTAAAATGGCGACGCTGGGAATATGTAGTGTCAGCAGACATTGAGAAAATGTATAGGCAAGTTAAAATTGACAAAGATAACCAAAAATTTCAATATATTGTTTGGAGAGATTCTCCAAATAAAAAATTAAAAAACTTTAAACTCACAACCATCACTTATGGTACTGCATCAGCTCCTTTCCTAGCGACAAGAGTTCTTTTAGATATAGCCAACAATTGTAATAACGCATCAATCAAAGAAATAATTAAAACAGATTTTTATATGGACGATTTAATGACAGGTGCAGAATCCATACAAAACTGTAAAGAAATAGTAGAACAGGTTTCTAACGAACTAGCAAAAGCAGGTTTTAATCTAAGAAAGTGGATTTCAAATAAGTCAGAAATAATTGAAGAAATTGACAAAAGTGAGGAAAATAAAGTATTAAGTATTGCAGAAAATGAATCGATAAAGACATTAGGGCTTCAGTGGGAACCCATCAAAGATGAATTTAAATTTAATTTCACCAACAGCAGTATGAAGATAATAACAAAAAGAACGGTCTTATCGACACTAGCAAGAATATATGATCCTTTAGGGTGGTTATCACCAGTAATCATAATAGGAAAACTGTTCATGCAAAGACTATGGCTAACTGATCAAAAATGGGATGAAGAATTATCCGAAGAAGAAAGCAAGGAATGGATATTGTTTCAAGAAAATTTAATACATCTACAGAACATAAGAATACCTAGGTGGGTAAAACCCAGAAAGACGTTGAAGTACAGCTTCATGGATTTGCTGATGCTTCCGAAAAAGCATACGCAGCAGTAGTATATGCCAAAGTAGGTAGTTCAGTTATGATATTGGCAAGCAAAAGTAAAGTAAATCCAAAGAAAAACAGGAAAACTATTCCTAAACTAGAACTGTGCGCAGCCCATCTACTCACAAAACTCATTTCGAAAATAACAGAGTCAATTAAAATCGACGTGCAAATCTATGCATGGAGTGATTCTACCATCACGTTGGCTTGGATTGAGAATGGATTGAATAAAAATAAATTCATCAGAAAAAGAACAGATGAAATTAGGAAAATGTCAGAAATTAAGTGGAATCATGTTAAGTCAGAAGATAATCCAGCAGATCTAGCGTCCAGAGGAGTAAATACATATAAATTAGAAGAAAGCGAAATTTGGTGGAAGGGGCCAAAGTGGTTAACCGAAACAAAAAACAATTGGCCAAAAGAAAAAGAAGATGTAGAAGAAGAGAAAATAATGGTTAACACTATGCTAGAAGACAAAGAAAATAACATCATAGGTGAATTAATAAAACGATATTCCTGCATTAAAAAATTACAAAAAGTAGTAGCCTTTGTTTTCAGATTTATTAAAATCATAACAAAAAAGACAACCCAAAAACCACCACAGTATATAACAGTGGAGGAGTTCAAAAACGCTAGGACAATAATCATTAGGCAGCAACAAGCACTTCAGTTTAGAACAGAGATAGGAAGACTATTGGTAAAAAAGCAATTGGAAAATAAAAGTAAAATAATTAGCTTGAATCCATTTTTGGACGAAAAAGGGATACTTCGTGTAGGGGGACGATTAGAAAATGCTAGTATTGGATTTGACGTAAAGCATCCTATTATTCTCGACAAATGTCATTTAGTTGATTTAATAATAAAGGATGCTCACGCTGTCACCTTACACGGTGGAATCAATTTAATGAGAAACTATATTCAAAGGAAATTTTGGATAATTGGACTCAGAAATTGCCTAAAGAAGCATTTGCGTAATTGTGTTACATGCACAAGATATCATCATACACCTACACAACAAATAATGGCAAATCTTCCAAAAAATAGAATTACAATGTCATACCCGTTTCTAAATACAGGAATAGACTATGCGGGGCCCTATTATATGAAATGTTCTAAAAATCGTGGACAAAAAATGTATAAAGGGTACATAGCACTATTTGTGTGCTTGTCAACAAAAGCTATCCATTTAGAAGCAGTAAGTGACTTAACATCAGACGCATTTTTAGCTGCAATGAGAAGATTTATGTCAAGAAGAGGTAAATGCCAAAATATATATTCAGATAACGGTACAAATTTTGTAGGAGCGGCTAAAAAATTAGAAAAAGAATTTAAGAAATCGATTCAAGAAAATACAAAAATTTGCTCTACATTAGAAAAAGAGCAAATAAAGTGGCATTTTATTCCAGCAGCAAGCCCTCACTTTGGAGGAATTTGGGAGGCACGAGTAAAATCAGTAAAATATCATTTAAAAAGAATTATAGGAGATAACAATTTAACTTTTGAAGAAATGACAACCCTGCTATGTCAAATTGAAGCAGTTTTAAACTCAAGACCGCTATATACAACTGGAAATGACATAGATAACATCGAAGTATTAACTCCAGGACACTTCTTAATAGGTAGACCCACAGTAGGAGATATAGAATCAATGGGGGAAGAAAAAATAGGAAATCTTGATAGATGGAAATTAATTCAAAAAATGAGAAGAGATTTTTGGAATAAATGGAAAAATGACTATTTACACACACTCCAGCAAAGAAATAAATGGAAACAAGAGATGCCAAACTTAGAAGAAGGGCAAATAGTATTAATAAAGGATGAAAATTGTCATCCAGCTAGATGGCCGCTAGGAATAATAGAAGAAGTTCACAAAGGCCAAGATGATAAAGTTAGAGTCGTGAAAATTAAATCACAAGAAGGTTTAGTTACACGACCTATCAGCAAAATATGCCCACTAGGAAAATTAAAAAATGAAGACTCGGAACAAAGAAGCACGAAACAAACCACTAGGGGGCGGGGAGGATCAAGACTAAGCGTATTGATGGCTATGCTAATGTTAGCATTACTCTGCCAAATATCAGGTGCAAAAATAATTAAAAACGACAAGATAACGATTTCGAAACTAGGAAATAATTCGGCAATTTACTTAGACCCAATGGGTGAAGTAGAAATAGTAACCTCATCTTGGGATCTAGTTATCTTCTACAATCTAGAGTCATATTTTGAGATGCTAAAGAAAGGAAGCGAATTCGAAGGGAAAATGAGAGTAATGTGTACAAAGTTATATAGTTTCGAAGACCAATGTAACATTATACTCAACAATACAAAAAGACGAATAGCAGAATTAAATGAAAATAACGAACTATTCATACTAAAAGATAACCCAAGACCCAAACGCGCACCTTTCGAGTTCATGGGCTCATTATATCACTTATTATTTGGAATAATGGATGCTGACGATAGAGAACAAATGGAAGAAAACATGGTCAATTTATTAGAGAACCAACATAACATAAACAAATTGAGTGAGAAACAAACATCAATAATAGATTCCACAGCGAATATACTCAAAAGATCCGTTGAGGACATTAATACCCACTTTAAGGACATGAATATACGTATAGACAACATGACAGAAATACTAAAAGAATCGTATTATGTGTACAAACAATCAATTAATTTCTTCATGATAACTAATCAACTAAATTCCTTGATTGAAGAATGTGACAAGATTCAAACAGGGATAATAAATATGCTAATTGATATTAATCACAGTAGATTAAGTCCAGCTATTTTGAAACCTTACCAATTTGGGGAAGAGATAACCAAAATAAAAGAAAGCTTGTCCGAGAATTTAGTCCTACCAGGGAAAAGGACTGGTACAGAATTAAAAGATATCTATCAGCTACTAACAACAAAGGCAACCTTTATAGACAACAAGATAATAGTCAGTGCGAAAATTCCGCTTTTAGCAGATATCCATCTCACCTATATAAAGTTGTTCCGATACCAGTCCTCAATGACGACCAAATGATAATAGTACATCAAAGAACAGAATACTTAGTGTACAATTTCGAAATAGATTCGTATCACCTATTGGCTGAAGCTACACTCAACAAATGCAAAAAATGGCAACAAAACAAACGCATCTGTGAAGGTAACTGGCCTTGGGATAATGCCAATGATAACAGTTGCGAAATTTCACCTTTTAAACCAAACAGACCATCTAACTGCGTTTATAAAACGGTAGTCCATTCAAAAACATATTGGGTTGAACTAGAAGGTAAGAACAAGTGGATATTTAAGGTCTCCATAAATGAGAGGCTAAGCGTACGATGTAAGGGAGCACAACAAGAACTCATAGAGTTACCAGAACAGGGTGTATTAACTATGAAATCAGATTGCACCGCTCGATCAGGAGAGAAAACCATAGTGTCTCATAATAATAACTTACATTCAGAAAGGCACGAAGAAGTTGCAACCCCATACGTAGGAAAAATTATTGATATTCCTAAAATAGTATGGAGCCCATTAGAGCTAGCAAAAATCAACCACACAAAAGAAATAGAACATTTACAAAAAGCAATACAGCATATGAAGGAAAATCACTTAGAGTTAAACGGGCTCCATTTTCATCATATATCAGGACACACATCAATGATATTAAGCATTATAATTGTAATAATATTAGTTATATATGCCATAAGAAAATGTAATGTAAAGAGACGATTAAAAGCTATAGCATTTCCTGGTCCTATATAAGTTAGAATCTAACTTTACAAAATATCTGATAACATAGAAATTAAGCCCCCGGGCAGAATGTTCAAACATGAACACGATAAGTAAAAACATACATATGTATAAAAATAAACATTACGGATAACCTGCGCGTTACCAATTATAAAATTAAAATTCTCAGCCACAAATCTTAGGCCCCTGGCAGTATGTTCAAGCATGAACATGCCTCATAAATAAACATATTAAAAAATAGGCAATAGTCGATAACCTGCGCGTTATCTGAAGCCAAGTAATAAACATGTCATCCCTTAGCTGCAGCGACCAACGCAGCAAGTAATAAAAATGTAACGCGAGACGTGAGAACGGCTTAGCGATCGAAAAGGGACACTTGACAAACATCTGTGCACTTGTGTGCATGGAATTAATTATAGCCTTCCAGTGCCTGGAAGTATTTTTAAGGTATATAAGCACTAGGATTTTAAGGAATAAACAGTTCAATCTTTGAATTCGGTAAATGTGGAGTGTTTCATTTCGACTCTCTAACACATATTGTACTCCGTTATCAGTTATTAAGAAATAAAGATATTTTTTTTTATATAACTAAAACGTCGTTCTTATTATATATATAGTGACATAATCATGCTGATTACGTCCACTATATCCAAAAGTTGTTGCCATTGCCAAATCATTCACATAAATATTCCCAGGCTCAGTAATTATAAACAAAGAGCAGCCAAGACGGCGCTTCTCCTCCATCGATCGGCATCGATCGAAATATATTAAAGTAAACATTCCCAAGCTTGATAACTGTAAACAAAGAGCGGCCAAGCCAGCGGTTCTCCCCCATCGATCGGCATTGATCGAAATAAAGCATTATCAGCATAAAATCTCTCTAGCAACATGCATCACCCACGAATAAACATTTGTTGCCAGCAACAAGCATCACCAGAAAGTTGCAAACATTCTAAGAGAGTTCACTTTATAATTCAATAGACACACAATTGTTAGTCTTAAGCTAATATTCAATAAAGCAAGTTGTCATAATTTTACTTTGACTTCGTCTTTTAATTTTATTAGCGTTGCCGTTAGCTTATGTCGCGACATTTATTCGACTCAAAAACATATTACTTTAGTGGCGCAGCCGGTAGGATAACAATAAATTGTGGATCCTGATGCAATAACTAAGTTATTAATTCTTGCGTCCCGTTTACTGTTATCCGCTAAACAACTAACGCGAAGGCAACCCACGCGACGGTCAATATCGCGTCAAGTTTTTAAATAAAAACCTCGACAGTGACGTGTATACCGAAATTCGCATACTGCCAAAGCCGAAGATTGTGAAAAAACTTGAAAACAATTCAAGAAGACGCGACAGAATTCGAAGAGATTATAATTCCAGAAACATCTGGTTTTCTCAAAAACTTTCGAAAGTGCTATCAGTGCATACAAACCCCAAGATATTTTAAGTTCTAAAAAAAAAATAATAATAAATAAATAAATAAATAAATAAAAATTAGTGAATAATAAAAAATAAAACAACATTAAACCAAATATTGATACACAAATTTAAGAGAATTTAAAATTAGATTAAAATAAACTTACAAATAATACACATAATAACACCAAAAAATTAACAACAATAATAATAATAAAAAAAAAATAATAATAATAAATAAATAAATATATAAAAAAAAAATAATAATAATAATAATAAAATATATAAAATAATTATAAATAAATTAAAATAAAAACAATATAAATAAAAAATTAAAATAAAATCTTTATAATCAAAATGGAAGGAGACGCAACAACACCCCTTTCAGATGCCAGCATGACGCAAGTGATCAATCAACTTAAAAAACGTTGAAAAGTTCACTGGAAACAAGAACGCTTTATATACGTTCATTAACCGGATCGACTACATCTTGGCCCTCTACACCACCAATGATGCGAGGCACAGGTCAATACTATTTGGACTTGTGGAAAGCTGCATCAGCAGTGAAGTTATGCTATCGCTTGGCATGACTAACTTAACTACATGGACGGATCTTCGTAAGCAACTCATCTTAAACTACAAGACGCAGACCAAGAACCCCGTCTTACTGGAGGAATTCAGGAGCACCCCATTCAAGGGCAACGTACAAGCTTTTTTGGAGGAAGCAGAACACCGTAGGCAAACATTAATGAGTAAGCTAGAACTAGAAAATAACTTAGATGAAAAAATATTATATGCACGGTTGATTAAAACTAGTATTGATGAATTAATCCAAAAACTTCCAACAAATATTGGCATTAGAATTATAAATTGCGAAATTCCCGATTTAAGATCTTTAATAAATATATTACAAGAAAAAAATCTTTATGATGAACCCTGTCCAAATTTAAATCAAAATAAAGTAAAACAAGAAAAAAATTTCAAGCCGATACACCAAAATCCCAATATTCAAAAATTTCCTACATTTCTTCAACCTAATCATCCCTATGTCCCATATAGACCTTACTTTCAACAACCATATCTTCAACCAACCACCTAATCATTATTCTCCTCGACCAATGCAACCAACGCCAAATCAGGTTAGACCCTTTAATCCTACACTCAGACCAATCTTTAGACAGAACCAATTTGACAATAATCGTTTCGGACAACAGATACAAGTAACTCCACAACAAGCTCCTTTCAATAGTTCTGGAGTAGCTAATCAACCAACAAAGCGCGTTAGACCTGCAGAAGGTGGACAAAGTAAAATGAGCATAGATGAAACTCGAAATCAAGAAGAAATAAATTATCACAACTACATGCAGCAAGAATATTATAATCAATTAGCTTCTTATTACGAATACTATCCTCAATATTACCAAGAACAAACTCACCCACAAAGCTCAGACTACACATACACACAAACAGCCACAGCCGAACAAGAGACAGAACAACCAAATGAAATAGAAATAGAACAAGCCGAAAATTTTTCTACTTCCAGCCTCGGAAATCAACAATACATAATTATCACTTATAAAGGCAAAAATTTAAAATGCTTAATAGATACAGGATCTACTGTCAATATGATGACATCCAATGTTTTTAATTTACCAATTCATGATACCGACTGTCTTATTCAAACCAGTAATGGACCATTAACTATCACAAAAAAAGTGACTGTCCTTTCCAACAACTTGTTCAAAAGCAATAATGAATTTCTTTTACATCAGTTTTCACCAGATTATGATCTATTAATTGGTAGAAAATTGCTGTCAGAAGCACAAGCCGTTATTGATTATAAATCCCAAACTGTAAATTTATATAGTAGAATGTATAAATTAATCAGTGATATTCCGATTACAAACCAAAATCATTTCATAACTCAACCAATTCTTGAAACTAATCAATCAATTCTAAAAAAAACAAGAATCAAAGAACTCAAGCCCTTACCGACTAGACCATTTAAATGAAGAAGAAAAATTTAATTTAATAAGCTTCAGCTATCAAGCTATCAACACATCCAATTCAACGAAGACACTAGCAACTTAATTTGCATTACAGAAAAGCCAATAAACACATTCAAAAGACAGATTATATTTTCTAAAGGCATTCCAAATATTAAAAAACAGAATTACTTCAAAAAACTAATAATCCACGTTACATACGACAACATGACTAAAGACAAAGCCGAAAAATATTTGATTGACTATTTTTGTACAAAAACTAGTACGATGTTCATAGACAGTGATGCAGACTTCGAAATCATTCAAAACGCACACAAAGAAATCATTAACAATAACCATACTAAAATACTAAGAAGTCTCATTCGATTAAAAAATATAAACTCATATGCCGAATTTAAAGAACTTATTTTAAAAACCCATGAAAAACTCTTACACCCCGGAATTCAGAAAACAAATAAACTCTTCTGTGAAACTTACTATTTCCCCAACAGTCAATTACTAATACAAAACATAATAAACGAATGCAACATTTGCAATTTAACAAAAACCGAACACAGAAATACAAACATGACAATGAAAGTTACCCCCAGGCCCGAACATTGTCGCGATAAATTTGTAATAGACATTTATTCCTCTGAAGGCAAACATTATCTTAGTTGCATAGACATTTATTCAAAGTTTGCTACACTCGAAAATATTAAAACAAAAGATTGGATAGAATGCAAAAATGCATTAATGCGTATATTTAATCAGCTAGGAAAACCAATAATATTAAAAGCTGACCGAGACGGCGCATTTTCCAGCTTAGCACTAAAAAAATGGCTCGAAAGTGAAGGAGTAGAACTGCAATTAAATACTACCAAAACAGGAATAGCAGATATCGAACGACTACACAAAACAATAAACGAAAAAATCAGAATAATAAACACTTTAAATGACGAAGAAAATAAACTCAGAAAAATAGAAATCATCCTCTACATCTACAATCACAAAACAAAACATGACACAACCGAACAAACTCCTGCACACATATTTCTATATGCTGGATAACCAAAATTAAACACTCAAGAAAAAAAAAAAAATAAAATCAACAGTGACCGACAAGAATACGAAATCGATACCAGATATCGAAAAGGACCATTACAAAAAGGAAAATTAGAAAATCCATTTAAAGCCAATAAAAAATGTCGAACAAATAGATCCTGATCACTACCAAATTACTAACAGAAATAGAATTACACGTTACTATAAAACACAATTTAAAAAATTAAAGAAAACTAACCAAATTCAAATCCCACAGGTCTCTGCTTCATAATAATACTATCGTTTACATTCTGTACGATATGTCATTCCTAACAAATACAGATAAATAACTTGGATACGGATCACGGATACTTACTATTCTCAGACAAATCTTTAGAATTACCAACAAGATTTGAGCATCACTCTTTGAAAATTAACATAACTGAAATACTAATAACAAACGAATATTTCCGTCAATCTATTTCCTTATTTGAAAATTCAACACAAATTAATCGTTTATACAACAAATTGTAACAAGAATGAAACGGTATAATCTTTCATCATAACAATCGTAATAAACGCGGACTATTCAATATAGTGGGCTCACTTTACAAATTCCTTTTTGGTACACTTGACGATAATGACAGAATAGAATTTGAAAAAAATATAAAAAACCTTTCTTTTAAATATTGTCCAAATTAATGAAATAAATGATATAATAAACATAATTAACAATAACATGAAAAAAATACAAGATCATCAAAATAAAGAAAACATACAAGATACTTTCAGTTACCAGTTATTACAATTTATAGAATATGTAGAAGACATTGAAATGGGCATGCATGCAAGATTAGGACTCTTTAATCCAAAACTACTTACGTATGACAAACTAGACAGCGTCAATAACCGAAACATACTTCTAATCAAAACATCCACTTGGATTAATTACCAAGATAACATTATACTAATTGTATCTCATATCCCAATTGATTTTCAATCCACTAATACAATCAAAATTATCCCATATCCTGATCCCAACGGCTATCAACTTGATTATATTAGCACAACTTCTTATTATGAAAAAGATAACAAAATTTTTAATCGAGAAAATAAACCAATAATTGATGATTGTATAACAAAAATTCTATTGCACACTAAACCAATCTGTAATTATGAACATATAAATAGCAAAGAAATAATAAAATATATTGAGCCAAATACCATTGTAACCTGGAACATAACTACTACAACTGTAAAACAAAATTGCCAGAAAAATAATGTTAATTTGAATATTCAAGGTAATAAAATTATAAGTATCAATCAATGTAAACTGCAAATAAACGACATAGTTATAAGCGATAATTATTTTCAACCAGAAGTTGACCTTACACCATTGTATCCCCCAATAGATATTATTAAAGTAAAACCTATCAAGCACAATGACATTGAAAAAATTATATCACAAAATAATATCTTTACATATACAATTATTATAATTATCATAATCATATTCATAATTGTAATACTATATTTTAAATACGTAACTTGTAATCCTATAATATCAATCCACAGAAAATTTAAGAAACAAATTCATGAACCCAATAATCAGACACAGCCATCAGTCCAAACAGAAAAAACACAACTATAGAGATGACACAATCAACTTTACCAAAACTTTACCCTTCTGTGTCACCTTGACTCGCAGACTCGCCTCTTAAGGAGAGGGAAGTGACATAATCATACTGATTACGTCCACAATATCCAAAAGCTGTTGCCATAGCCAAATCATTAACATAAATATTCCCAGGCTCAGTAATTATAAACAAAGAGCAGCCAAGACGGCGCTTCTCCTCCATCGATCGGCATCGATCGAAATATATTAAAGTAATCATTCCCAAGCTTGATATCTGTAAACAAAGAGCGGCCAAGCCAGCGGTTCTCCCCCATCGATCGGCATCGATCGAAATAAAGCATTATCAGCATAAAATCTCTCCAGTAACATGCATCACCCACGAAGAAACATTAGTTGCCAGCAACATGCATCACCAGAAAGTTGCAAACATTCTAAGAGAGTTCACTTTATAATTCAATAGACACACAATTGTTAGTCTTAAGCTAATATTCAATAAAGCAAGTTGTCATAATTTTACTTTGACTTCGTCTTTTAATTTTATTAGCGTTGCCGTTAGCTTATGTCGCGACATTTATTCGACTCAAAAACATATTACTTTAGTATATATGTATATGTATATATATTATTACAAATATTGCGTTCGGCTGCCCAACGGTTCGTGGAGTCAATAGGCCGTAAAAGGCTAAAAAGGATAATAAGGACCTCCTGCTAAACGTAAAGTAACCCACTTCTTCACACACGAAACCTTGCACCTCGCATCTTGCCCACAAACCAAAACAAGAGTAAATATAATATCTTTAAACATGCATATAAATAATAAAAAAAAATACTTTTTTTTTTTTTTTATTCAACATTTACTAATTCAATTTTATATCTTCAACAGATAAAAGAGCACATTCACACAAAAACACACCTAATTTCGGGTTGTCATTCTCGCTTGGCAGTTTTCAAGAAAAATTTTAAATTAAAATAAATTAAAATTATATTAAATTTTTAAAATTATATGAAGAATTTTTGACATCAGTGGATCAGAAAATTTTTGAAAGGTCTTTTAGTTTTTTTTTTTTACTTATTTTTTGTCTGAAGCTCACGGTATCCAACTGAGTATCCATACCTAAACCTTATATCTTTTCCTACACCTTGTCCTTTTTATGGTATTAAACGAGACAACTAGACCAAGAGTTGTCCGTTATGAGGGAATCAATGGAAAAGTTCAATGCAACTTTGACATTGCTGACTAATCAGAATTGAAGCCAGCCCTCGCCAAAATCAATTCTCACGAGAACGAATCGCCAGGGAACGCGAAGTACGCAACCCAACTGTATAAGAACCTAGACCATTAGGTCGTCCATATAATACTTTTGATTTGGCAGCATGCAATAAAATACGAGATTGCGTGAAAGACTTGCAGTTTTTCGAAGGAAATGTTTCTGAATTCAAGCCGAGGGCTAACAGGGTTTGCGGACTATGAACTAGTGAGGGACAAGCCTCACTATAGAGCAATAATACTATACAATCGACAGAAGATAAGGGGACGGGTAGACATAGGTCTAACTTTTTATGGGATGGCAGACGATGACTGGCCTGGAGTAAAACGTATCTTAGCTTTGCACTACGCAGATAAACGGGATTTAAGTACATTGGAGATCCAACTGGGAATCCTGAATCCTCTTCCTGAGCATGAGGGCAGGTCTCACGTTTACATCGAAAAACGCTTGTTTTTTTGGTAACGTACGTCCGATGGGTTCTACACACAATACCCTACGTCCTTTTATGAACAATAACGATGGCAACTATACCACTCCGCAACAAGGGTACACTAATTCCCAGGTTAATCCCAGAGCACCGTTCACTCCAGCATATGGGGTAGAAACAGTAAGGCCGGCTCTAAATATGGTGCAGTTCTGTCTCAAATTCAAGGCCAATAGCCTACATCTCCAGGACTTTTACTAGAACAGTAGAGGGCTATGCTGCCAACGAAAAAGAAATGTTTGCATTTATTTGTGTTCTAGATAATTTGTGTTTGTACCTTTACGGTGCTGGTTACATCAAGATCTTTACGGATTATCAACTTCTTTCTTATGCCTTAGCGAATCGCAATTACAACGCTATATTGAAAAGGTGGAAGGCGCGAATAGTGGAGTATAACTGTGAGCTGCTTTAAAAACTAGGAGAATCTCCCGTTTACATTCTCAAGTTAACATTCTTGACACAGATTCGCATGCCATTGGCATTCCATACGCTGACTCAGATTCAGTAGTTACTGTATATAGTGCACTTTAAGATGCAACAGATCTCGTATTCCACGTAGAAGCCCCAATTAACGCTTTCAGAAATCAGTTAGTGTTTGACCCTGAAGAGTATAGACACATAATTCCTCTAATGGGTGACAATACGACGTCCCTAACCATTGCCGATTATTATAAACGGAGTAAAAGTTCCATACACTTATTTACAGTCTTTCCAGGAATATTACTTGAAGCTATTCACCCCTTTTAAGGCAAGAATAGCGCAAAAGTTTGTGAAAGACATTACTAACGAAGTCGATATATCGGCAGTCATAGCGCAAGAACATGCACATCCGATAGAGTTCCGCGCTACACCTGCGAGAAGATTTGACTAGTCTTGCATTACTTCACCGCACTGTCTGAAAGTTACGAATTTTCTCCAAGCCCTAGGTATCAAGGTAAACCACGTCCCTTCACAAAAAAGTGAGGTGAACTGACAAGTTGAAAGATTTTATTCCACATTCTTGGAAATTTACCGTTGTTTTCAACAGGAATACCCAACATTTACAGTTGACGAACTTGTCGCTATTTCAGTCGACAGGTACAACAACTCCATTCACTCTGTTACAAAGCGTAAGTCTGCAGATATGTTTTTTAACCGCACTGCGACTCTAGATTTGTAAAAAATTTTAAAACTTAGGCAGAGAGAAGATGAGGATATAAGAGGTTTATTATAACATAAACAAGAATATCGAATGACATCAAGAATAGAACTACATCAACGCCGGTAGTTTATCAAACTGGCCAGGATATATTTTTGGCGACTAAAAAAATTAAGAGTAAGGATAAGAGACGTTTCAACAAGCAAACAGTCGAACAGGACAGGTAGGTGACAGTGAAAACGCAATCGGATAAAATTCTTCACAAATCACATGTGAGGAACTGAAAGACATTTGCCCATTCTGAATTTAGTTCACGGAAAAAACCACACATATCAAAAATCGAATTATATTTTACCTTTTTTATATTTCTCTTATCACTGATCCATGAGACAGAGCCAAGCGAAAGACCTCGTGTCCTTAACCAAATCATCATCACCTTTTATTGAGTTTATGACATACCAAAATGCTTGCTTATCATTCACATACCATAAAAAATTGTTTAGATTAAGCATATTAATGTATTACTAACACATCTCCAATCGACAACACCAACATTTTTATTACTAACATACAACCATAAGCAAAAATAGATAAGACTAAGCATATTATTGTACTACTAACACACCTCCAATTGTCAGCACCGCATTTTTTTCATTCCTATGGCTAACATCAACATGGACTTTACACATCTTTAAATACGATAGCCCACTCGTAGTGTTAAAACAAGGTAGTGGTTGGAGAGTGGATAGCTATTTTAATCTAAACCATTTAGTGAAGTTGGATGAGATAGGTTGAAGGATGGCAAAGATGACAGAAGCCTTCGGGAAGACGACGACTCTCATCAACTACGCAGAAGCCGCTTCAGAGATGACTGGACCAGCATCAGGAGGAGCGCGCACAAATTCTGGGCCCCCTGGCAGTATGTTCAAGCGGAGCATGCGACACAAATCAAAGGGGATTTGTGTTATCGTGCCGGTAAATCCGTATTCCCAAAAAGTGGATCGGAACATATTAACAAAAATTCAAATACTAAAAATTTTAAATTTACAGCCACATGTTAAATATGTTAAATTAAACATTAATGGATGACCAAAGCGCGTTACCAAACAAACAAAAAATTAAATTTTCCCAGCCACAAATTTTAGGCCCCTGGCAGTATGTTCAAGCATGAACATGGCACATAAATAAATATATTAAAAAATAGGCAATAGTGGATAACCTGCGCGTTATCTGAAGCTAAATAATAAACATGTAATCCCTTAGCTGCAGCGACAAACGCAGCAATTAATAAAAATGTAACGTGAGACGTGAGAACGGCATAGCGATCGAAAAGGGACACTTGACAAACATCTGTGCACTTGTGTGCATGGAATTTATTATAGCCTTCCAGTGCCTGGAAGTATTTTTAAGGTATATAAGCACTAGGATTTTAAGAAATAAACACATTGTGTGAAATAGACTACATCCCGAGGATCCTGAAGGCAGGCAACGCTAAGTGCCACTACGTTGCATCCAACAGGCGAGCTGTTGAATTGCTGGAGGACGGAACTCCATTCATCACCAACTACAATGGAAATGTCACTGCTGAAATACAATCTTGAAAGAACTTTCTTGATACAGTTCTGAAATGAGACTGTAACTATCGAAGACAGGACCTTCCGAAGCCACTCCCACACACATCTGGTAGCGAGCTCATATACAACATTAGTGAACATACAAGTGGAAGGCACTACATCGATCGACTAAAAGGCCACCTGATCTGCGGGACGCAGATACTTAAGGGGGGAGAAGTTAACACCAGACAACGCCACCCCGTCTTCTTCCCCACCACCGTCGCCTCTGCCACACACTAAAGACCCTACTCATATAACCACTTCTTCAAAAGCGGCCAAGTATTACAACATACAACATAATCGTAATTAAGCTGCGGCAGCACCAACGGCGCCACTTGAACCACTCAAGCCATTCTCCGCCTGCTACTCCGATATACGCATCTAGCTTTTGCAACATAGTTGCAGTTACGCTGACGCCCTCAAGTGTCGGAATGCGGAATTGTCACCAATCCGCGGCCTCAGCAACAGTCATGCGAGACCGCTGACGTTGCTGCTCCCGCCGCCGCAACCGGAGACATGTAAATCTGTATGTATGTATAGGAAACACGTTTTTTGCTTGCACTGTACGTTTGTTAATTACCCAAATATTTCGGTTATCAAATAAATAAAATAAATAGACTATTACGCAATTGGTTGCACCCGACTGCAACGTTCTTACTTGTTATTAAATAATTTATATAATAGCATGGCATAGCCTAAATATCACTTTGCAGAGACTGTTCTTATGTGTGCGAATGAATATGTATATTTGTTTCTTCTTATATTCTTTTGTATTCCTCTTATTTTGGAGGTACGGCAGACACTGTTCGGCTGCACATATCCCCAGTATCCTTAAAATTCTTTTCTATGGACGCAACTGCTACATGATGATGAACAGAGACAAAGGAGTGCGTATCTTGAAATTACCAACCGCAGTACTCCGTCCTTCTCTGTTCCATTGGAGCGGAACCCTCGTTCGTGTTGTATAGCAGTGTCCTTCCTCTGAAGTATTCAGCAAAATAACAAAAATCTAAACTTTTTTTTTTTTTTTCTCATGCTCGAATGGCCTAAGTTGGCTTCTAACCACTTTGTATGCTAACTGTTTATCTAAGTAAGTTTATATGGGGTTTATAAGTAAGTATCCAGTAAATACCGTTTTCTCTATATAGATAGCTGTAGTCCCCCTTATTGTGACAAAAGTAATGTCAATTAAAGATCCATATTCAAGGTGAACTCGTGACTAGTGTTAAGCAGAGCAACATCTAGTGTCACGTAGATCCCCAGTCGTAAATTTAAACTCCTCCTATAATTGCTCTTCGGCTCCTTGCATCCTCACCTTGCTCGTAAAACATCGTTTTATATTCCCTGAGCTGCATGTTCGGTCCAGATAGCAACATTTTTTTTTTTTTGGGCAGAGGTAGGTAAAAATGCTTTATGGACCGTCAGTCAGGTCGTCACTCTGCTGGTGTGTCGGACTGCATGACTGCTTACCGACTAAAAAAAACTCCTCTTCTAGGGCTAAATTCCACCTTGGAACGGGGAACTATCCCGCATTAACCTTCAAGGTGGTGCCCTCTAATATGCTCTAGCTGATGCTCCAGATACTGTGCGATACGCCGATGTTATCCGCAAGGCTGCTCTTCTCTGCACGGATAACACCGGTTTTAGCCTTAGAGCTGCCTATAGAGTATCCGCCCATATTTCGCTACCATAGAGTAGTGTAGCGTTCGTCGTTTCCATAAGAAGTCTTCGTTTCCCTTTCGTCGGGCCGGCAACGTTTGCCATCAGTCTACTCAGAGAGCCTGTTATTGCAGCTGCTTTTCGCGTGGCGTGCTTCAGCTGTTCCCTGAAAGTGAGTTTGTCATCTAGTCTAACGCCTAGATAGTTTACTGTCCTCTGAGTCCTTATTCGATTTCCGCTTAATCGCATCTCTATTTCGGTTAGAATCTGCTTTCCTGTAAACAGAACGGACGGTACGCTGATGGGGTGTTGATGGGGTGTTGGGCCTTTGCCTTTGCTGATGGGCACAAGTCTCTGCTCTTTCCATCTTGAGTTCTTCCTCCGTTAATCGTCCTACGTCAGTGCAGATGCAACATTTTGGGGTTTTTTTGCAGTCTTTCATTTTGTGGCCTGCTTCCCCACATCTAATGCAGATGCCTCCGCCATTTCGTTCTGGTTCCGTACAATTGGTCTGTAGGTGACCGATCCCGAAACATCGGAAGCATCTGCGGATGGTTTGGCACATCCTGGGCCTGACACTGACAAAACCTATTTTAAGTTTGAGGTTGAGCAGCGTCTCCGCTAATTGGCTTTCCAGTGTTACGAAAGCTCTTACCTGCTCTCGGCTGTTCGGAGCTGTGACTTTTATCCGCAAGTCAACTGTTGTGTTGGCGAGTGCTTTATGCACTGCCTCAGCCACTTCGGACTCTACAGTGAGTGAGTCGAGATCTCTAATCTCTATTGTCGCTGTAGGCTTTAGCTCGGCTACCGTGGCTGTTTCCTTGACGGTAGCCTTTAGTTTTTCAACCAACTCCGGTTGTAGCTTTTCCCCTTTACCGAGTTCCACAAGAAGTGCCCCGGATCGGGTTTTCCTTATAGCTCTCACGTTTGCCTTTTCGTCTTGCTGGATTGTGCTGCTTATGTTTCTAAGAACATCTACGTAGCTTTGTCCACATTCAGGTCTTATGAGGACTGCTTCTGTTCGGAGGGGCTTCTTTTTCTCTTTTTTTTTTCTTTTGCGTTTTCGCTGCTACTTTCGGCTTCTCTCCCGCTGCCGAAGTAGGTTTTTCCGCTCGTTGGTGCGGGGCCCCTTTTTTGGTAACTTTTTGCCAAAGATTTTGTGGTTTTTCGCAGAGTTTTTTACCAGACTCTGACTCTAGGGGGCTAGAGGCCTGTCTCTTTTGTATAGTGGGTGTTTCCACTGATTCAGAGCTCTTTGCATCTCTGTATTAATGGCTGTTGCTTCTGCTTATTAGCTTCAGCCTCGATCTTCTTCCAGGAGCTCCTGCAGTGTCCGAAGATATCGAGCAGTTCGTCCAAGTCCGATACCCCGCTTCTTATGTCCAGGCTAATGTGTTTTTTATTTCCTACAGCGGTTTTTATCCGCCGCAGTGCCTGACGGCATTTCAGGATGGCATCCTCCTCCTCGGCACGGAGTTTCATCATGTACTCCTGCCTTGGTGACATCACCAGCCCTGCATTAGGGCTTGGGGCGCTTGCTTCCGTCGTGGTTGTTTTTGGAGTTTCCTCCACGCTTTTTGGTGCAGCTGCTACCGGACTTCGCTGTATCTTTGAGCTTTCCCCAAAGCCCAACCTTGGGTCAGTGAAGCGAGAGTCACTTTTCATTTGTGGTGTTTCGCCGGACTTCTTGTTGTTGTTGTGGTTGTTGTTCATTTTTTGTTTTTTTGGGTCCCGACTCCAAGCCGCTATCTTAACTCGGATGTACAGTCACTCATACGATCCTCATGGTTGTCTATGCAGAGCAGGGAGGCCATGCGAGGGTTGACGCTGGACCTTATGGGAGCCAGCGCTCAAAGCCAAAATCTTGTGCAGATTAAGGATATATATCAACTTAAACCAAAAATTAAATTGGCGACGAGCTTCGAACGTATTTGGAGGCCTGCCAGGGTTTTAAGGGGATGGAGGCAGCAGTAGCATTATCCTAGAAGCCATTTCTGCAAGATGTCACTCTTGCTTACTGAGGTCCTAGAATGCTACTCCTATCAGCCCAGGTGCAAACAATTCATAAATCGGTGTATGTTTTCGTTGTCCATGGTCGGTCAAAGATTTCGCTTTGAAAAGTTCCATCTTTATATTCTTTACATTACATTATATTAATTAACGATTGGGTTGTCTGCCCAAACGCTATCCAGTGGGGCCATTCGTGGAGGCTGTGTGTCAACTTTAATTTCCAGGGACAGATAGCAACAAACAAGTATGAGACGGCTCGACTACGAGATAACCTGAGCCCTGCAAAAAAAAATGTTGGGTTGGGCTGAACTTTGGACTCTTATAAATCCATTTCTAGATGGACGATCTTCATGAAATTTTCAGAGCAGATTAAGAGTAAATCTATATATGTGCCACATTGCAAGTCTCTAGTATTTGAAATGCGTTTTTTTTTTTTTTTCAAATTGGGGGCGTGGCATCCAAAATCTAAAAACAACAAAATCTTTGTATCCATAATATCTAAATAATAATATAATATTTAAAGTCTCTAGCTAAAACGGTGTAGAAGTTATGCCCAAAAAAATTATTTTGGATTTTTATCGATAATTTGGATATGGGATAAGTTTTCGAAAAAAAAAAACAAAATAAACTCGTGCCGCGTAACTAACATACGAGTATTCAGCTCTCTAGCTTTTGTAGTTTCCGAAATCTCGACGTTCATACAGCCGGACAGACGGACGGACGGACGGACAGACGGACGGACAGACGGACAGGGCTAGATCGACTTAATTTTTAATGCTGATCAAAAATATATATACTTCATGGGATCTGCGACGTCTCCTTTTGCCTGTTACATACATTTTCACAAAACTATTATACCCTAAATTCCCATTTTCAATGGGTTCAGGGTATACGAATTGCCATACCGGGCGTGTACGAACCTATTAAAAGCCTTTATATTTGTAAGTACTGGCGCTCAATCACTGGTGACCGTTTTGACACAGTCGAAAGCAGCAGCTGCGGTGATCGCTGCAACGAAAAAACCCGCGCAAAAGCTACTCTATCCTAGACTGCATCTTTGCTTCGAGAACCAAGGCATTGAGCTTTTAGTGGGCGATGCCTACTTATAAATTTTATCTGTGAGCTTCAATTAAGCATGGATACCTTAAAACTTAAAACTCAACTGCTTTGTGAGCCCGAAAGCATGCACTACCTTTAGTAACTACAACTTAACTTTGCTAAAATTTAACTCACCAGAGTTTGTGAGTAACTGAGTATCCGCTGCAATTTCCAGCACTACTAACAGCAGTAAGAGTGAAAGCATCTGATGTTGGTTATTTGCTTAAGTGCGACTGCTAGGTTTAACAAATAATTTTCGTAAAAATAAAGAAAAGGAAAGATACTGATGCCAAACAAAAGAGACTAAATTGAAGTCTACGTTGAAGTCTACATTGTATATGTATGTGTGTGAGTGAGTGTGTTTTTAAAGATTCTATGTATTTATTATTAACTTGCCTTAAATTTACTTTTGTTTTCTTCTGAACTATGAAAATTAAACCTATTGTTGTTGTGATGGCGGCTTAAATTTTTTCGAAAATCATGATAACAATTTTGAAAAGCATCAAGGCCATCCAAATTGAATGGTTTTCCATCAGTAAAAACAACCGAACCCATTCATTAAGTCGAGTGTCAGACTGAACTGTCCATGTCATGTATTTGTCGCAGCGTCGTTAATTTTCTGAGACTCGTCCGTCATATTGACACACAACTTTTTAGAGCGAAGTGAATTCCAACCGGCGCGTGTAACCGTCTGAATGCGACTGACTTTGCATTTCTTATTTTTACGCATTGATCTATGCTTCTCTTAAATACGCAAGCTGGACTACTCATACGCTGTAGTAAAATTCTAAGAACGATTTCACAATACACCAAACTCATTACGCAGTTCCGCCTTGCAAGCATAGTGGTCAACCTATGTTTATAATGTGACAGACACGTACAGTGGTCAAAATTTTTTCATAATGCTACATATTCATGTATTTTATAGAATAAAACCGGCGAGCACTTTGTTGCAGTCTGTATTTCTTCCGACCAAATCCAAGGATTTTCCAACAAGAGAATGCTCCGATCCATAACGCTCGAGCTGTGAAGTCATTTATTACGAGTGAAAATATTCAGGTTCTATTCGATTCAGAGGTTTATTAGAGACTAAAAATACATAACGAATGTATGCTGCAGCGCAGGCAGCCGAAAATGAACTTAAAGCATAAACGAAAGAATGTCCGTTATAGTTTACAGAACATGCGAATAATGTTAGAAAAGAGATAGACATTCAGCGGTGTTTACATACATACATATTTTTAACACTCCTTCTCAACGCGATGTCTATTTACAAAAATGAATCATTTTAATCCTAACATTTCAGTAAATTTCTCATGTTTAACTTTACATAAATTCTTCGTTAATACATCTGATATCATTTCATTAGTGGGAATGTACTTTATATCGATTACATTATTTTTGTACATTTCCCTTACAAAATGGTACTTAATTTCTATATGCTTGCTACGCGAATGAAATTTTGCGTCTTTTGCAAGGCATTGTGCGCTCTGATTATCGCTATAAATCAGCAACTTTGCCATTGGTCCGAGCCAATGAGCGCTTGATAGCGCGTTTTGTCCACCTGACCGCAGTCTACATCATCGCACTTCGTCTGGAAACCAGCTTCCAACGGAGTCGTGTTAGGCTTGCAGTCTTGCATGCCGTAATCATGCAACAGGCCTTCAATGTACTGCTTATGGCCTATGGAGAGACTACCAGTCTTCCCATCTCGCTCAATCTCCATCCCCAGAAAGTGATGCAGTTCACCACCGTCGACCACATCAAATTCGTTTGATATGAGCTGCTTTATGTGGGCCACGTCTTCTTCTCTGGTACATGCAAGTATAAAATCGTCAACATATATAACGATAATATTTAAATACCCGTTGATTTTCTTTGTGTAAATGCATGGCTCACTAGCACATGGGACAAAACCAATCTTCAAAAGAGTGCTCTCTAGCTTTTGGTTCCACTCCCGACCGCTCTGTTTCAAGCCGTACAACGATTTCTTTAGCTTCAGTACGCGCTTGGGATAATTAGCGTCGATAAAACCCTCTGGTTGTCGCATATAAACGTCATCGTGTAGCTCGCTGTTGAGGTATGCTGCAGAGACATCCATCTGATGCAGGTGCATCTCGTGCTCGACAGCTAACGCAATCACTAATCTGATTGAGGAGTAACGTGCAACTGGAGAAAAAGTCTCCATGTAATTAACTCCGTATTGCTGTCCGCATCCTTTCGCTACCAATCTAGCTTTAAAACGCTGAACGTTGCCAAGCTCATCACGCTTGGTGGTAAAAACCCATTTACAACCAATAACTTTTTCGCCTGCAGGAAGATCGACCAGACTCCACGTCTTAATGTTTTCCAGGTTGTCATACTCCTTCTGCATCGCCGATTTCCAGTTTTCAGATTGTTGTGACTGAAATGCCTCACTAACACATGTAGGAACAACAATATTTTGGGCATCTAGTACATTCAGCACATTGTACTCTTTTCGTGGACGACCTGAACGCCCAGTGCGAACAATTCGTGGCCTCCCTGGAGCCCTTTTGCTATTAGTTTGCTCCTCCTCAGCATCTTCTTCGTCACCACTTTGCTCCTGAACAACAGTTCGACTTTGCTGCTGCTCATCAGGATCGTGACTTTCATCATTGTGTTCGCAATCAGGTTTTTCACCTGGCTCAAGGATTACCACATCTGACTCACGTGATGATCCTCGATCGTGTTCCAATTGTTTCCTGAACTTGTGCTCTAAAAACACGACATCTCGGGATAACACAATGTTCCTCTTCACAGGATTGTACAGACGATACGCTTTGGCAGTTTCAGAATAACCTACCAGAATATGCTGCACGCCTTTTGTTGAAAACTTGTTCTTATGCATTTTATTTAATACAATAGCTTCCATACCAAATACTTTCAAATGCTATACACTCGGCTTTTTCCCATACCAATCCTCATATGGAGTTTTGCCCAACAAAGCTGCAGTTTCAGCCCTATTGCGTAGATACGCAGCCGTCATTATCGCCTCGCCCCAAAAAGATTCGCCAACTCCAGCATGCACCATCATACTTCGCGCCATTTCCACCAGGGTTCTGTTAGCGCGTTCCGCCACACCATTTTGTTGTGGAGTGTGAGGAACAGTTAGTTGTCTTTTTATACCATGGCTCGATAAGAACTGATCAAATGTACCGCTCAGGTACTCACGCCCGTTGTCACTTCTTATAGCTTTTATGCGTTTTCCAGTTTGAGTTTCAACTAATATTTTAAAGTCTTTGAATTTCTCAAACACATCACTTTTATTTTTCAGTATGTACACCGACATATAACTCGATTTATCGTCAATAAATGTTGCAAAAAATGTTGCATAGGACCACAAATGTCTGTATGGACTAAGTCCAGTAATTCTTTTGAGCGATTTTCTGACACCTTGGGAAATTTCTTAACGCAAATTTTGCTTTTTGCACATGTTTCGCACACAAAATCATTTGTATTACACACACTAGCATGAAGTCCATAAACCATGTCTTGTTTAATCATTTTATTTAGGCTATCAAAATTTAGATGCCCGAACCGATCATGCCATTTCACAAATTTATTCAAATTTGCATTTGCTGCAAATACTGTTTTCATACTACTTTCAAATAAAAACAAATCGTTGTGCTTTTCTGCAATCAGCCAATTATCATTGTCACTGTCTTTAATATACGCTTTATTTTTCACAAAAATCACTTTCAACCCTTTTTCAGTTGCCTTTGACACAGATAAAAAATTGCATTGTAAGTCTTGAACATATAAAACGTCGGCCAATTCGATCGTATTATTTTTCCACTTCAGCAACACTGTCCCGCAACCTTCGGTTTCTATATAATTATCGCCTGCTAGCTTTATTTTCTCTTTGTGTTCACGCATACATACAAACATTGATTTGTCGCCGCACAAATGAGCTGTAGCACCACTGTCCACACACCAGGCATTTCTTGTGAATTTGCTTTTTCCAAGAATAGAGAACACCGAAAGACACTTTTTAGTGCTCTTTTCGATCGGTTTTTCGTTGTCTTCCTCGACCTTCTTCTCTCTCAATTTGCACTTCACCGCGAAATGCCCGCTTTGCCCACACAACCAACATTTAATATCTCTCAAGTCTTTCTTTGGCTTGTTCTTTTTACCGTTTGCTGGACGCGACGAAAACACTTTATTCTCGCTTTTTTCATCCACTTTGCCTATGTTGCGTCTCTCTCCTTCTTCCAATAATTTGATTTTTAGAGCGCTAAATGAAGGCAATGTGTCCCTTGTTTCTATAGCAACCACGAAATTTTCAAATTCGTCATTTAAACTTGCTAGTAATATTATTACAAGCATTTCATCAGCCAACTCTACGTGAATTTCATTTAATCTTTCTACGACATAAGAAAAATTATTCAAATGTTCACGAACACTGTCTGTAGCTGACATTTTAATATACAATAATTGTTTAAACAACTGCACTCTACGCGCGGGTCCGGAAGGCATGTAGATCTCGGATAACTTTATCCACGCTTCTCTTGCGGTTCCACAGTGCTTGATACAGTTTATCTGTGACGCTTTCACACACAACAAAATACTGGCGAGAGCCTTCTCATCTTTGCTGTCAAACAACGCTTTCTGTTCCACTGTATCAGTTTCATTTTTCACTAACCGACCACATGTCACCGACCACAAGTCAGAATGAATCAACAGACTTTTCATCTGCACTGACCACGCACTATAGTTTTCACTATCTAGTTTTCCAATTGCAAACTGTGAACTCATTTTGCAATAATTAGTTAGCACACACTTTAACTAACAATTCGAGTCTCATGTGATCTTTTCGATCACCAGCACAGCTTATTACTTTTTGCTGCCTGGGCCCATAACCTATTCGATTCAGAGGTTTATTAGAGACTAAAAATACATAACGAATGTATGCTGCAGCGCAGGCAGCCGAAAATGAACTTAAAGCATAAACGAAAGAATGTCCGTTATAGTTTACAGAACATGCGAATAATGTTAGAAAAGAGATAGACATTCAGCGGTGTTTACATACATACATATTTTTAACAGGTTCATAATTGAAAATGGTTAAGGTTGACATTCCAGGAAAGTATTTGAAGGGGGTAAACATTACGAAGGTAAAACAAAAAACACTTACTGCTGCAATGGAACTTATTTTGAGCGAGGTTTCGCTGAGTTACATAAACTCATTGTATCACGTTGCAGTTAGGCGCAACTAACTTCCGATTTAGGTGCACTTTATTTTTTTAATAAACGAATTATTTCGGCAATTAGCAAACTTACATACTTATTCATACATACAGATTTATACATTTTTATATATACACAATATACGAGTAAGCAAACGATTTTCTATGCATGCATACAAAAGTTTGCATGCTATGATACTATTCTATGGATTTTTACTGAATTGTGAATTTTTCGTGCGTGGTTTCTAATCTCAAAGAAACCTTTTTTTTTTTTTAAATTATTATTTTTTAATTTTTTTATATTTGTATATTTATTATAAAATGCTTGCTGCCAATTGATAATAACTTATAAGCATACGCATATGAATTGTGCATTTAAGCACCAGAAACTGCTTTTCCGATTTGCCACGCTGCCGTGGGCAAGCAATTTTTCTATACATGCGTATATGTATGTATGTGTATACAGATATTTGTACGTGTGTACACATCCAAGTGTGTATACATATTCTAAGAATTGCAATCGAATTGTATGTTTTGTCACAAGCTGCTATATCAGTGAACTTTTTTAGGTTTAGCTAACGATTACATGTTATTTTCAAAAGACCTGGGTTCAAATCCTTATTGAATTTGGGTTGTCAACCCGAGTATACATGCCAAATTTTCTCTAGTGTCAATACTGTTTAAAATATAGCACAATTTGAAAAATCACTATATATTCTGGTCCGATTTGCCACGCCCCCAATGGGCGTAGATATATATCGATCTTTATAGAATCATAACATTAACTCACATGCCGAATTGCAGCGTTTTATCTTTAACGGTGTAGATACGTTTTTCCCGATTTGCCACGTCCCCAATAGGCGTAGATATATCCCCAATAGCTTTTTGAACTTGGGTTGTCACGCGAGTATACATTCCAAATTGCAACTCTCTAGCTCATCAAATAGTATGATACCTGGCATACGGGCGCAAGAGTTTTCCGATTTACCACGCCCCTAGTGCGCGGATCGGGAAAATTTTTACACTTTACACTTTTTCAAGTCTCTAGCTCTAATAGCGCCGAAAAATTTAGCGTTCATACGGACAGACGGACAACAAGACGGACATTGACAAACCCAATATACTCTTTTTAGTTTTGGGAACAGAGTATAACAAGCATCACCTCTATTATGTAAATACCGACATTGACTTCGCAAAAATTTACAGCTTGCTTGCTTATGTAACAATTTATATAACACAAATTTTTGTTTGTTTATAGATTTAATGGAAAGCAATCGCAATTTGACAACAGCTTCAGATCAACTTAACAATACTGGGTGTGATGATAGCTCATGTAGTGATGATGGAATCGATAATCAATCAGCTATATTTTATTTTGGTAGAGTAACTCCTCCCAAATCTTTATTAGGAACAGATCGCATAAAACCCGCATGTATGTCGGAGGATACTAAATTGTGTAATCACGTTGGTTCGACTAATCCAGTGTTAGAACTTAACACTTCTCTCGATGACTTGGTAACTGGCTTGGAACAAAGAAAAATGGATATGACAACTTTAAGCTATAGGTAAAAATTAACCTACATACATATGTATATCATACAAGTATATTTATCATTTAACATTTGTCTTAGCTTTTATGCTATAAAAATCAAGCAAACCGTATTTTGTTATAGTTTATTCACGATTTTATGATAAATACGTTTACTAAAAGAAGTGACTGTGGTCGGTTTGTAGGTAACATATATAATAAACTATAAAAACTATAAATAATAACTTAATTTTTACGTAAGAAAACCCTACGACTAATAGTATATAGGGTACTTTGACTTTAGCTGATGTAAGCAGTATAAATATTTTAGGTATACGATAACATGATAACAAACATGAAGACCTTAATTAAAAATTGATTGATGATGTATGTCCTACGATAAGGGGTCTGCCTGGTCCGTCGATTGGTCCAGGATAAAATGCAACTTGCGGCCTCTTCAGAATAATTCGTGTTTAAGCACCAGTGTTTCAATTCGTACTGATTTATTGTCTAACAGCAAGCGCAGCTTGCACATTAGAGAGCGCATCTAAGTGCGAGCAGAGGGAGAGCGAAACTCCTATGCTCGCTCTTACAGCAATCTCAATTGCTCTGCACACTGATTACAATCTTATTTGTTACAATTCAATATTATCTATACAGTTTTTCAAAATACAAAAAGGCATGTCTTCAAATGCCTTAACATCGGCCGCGTTGAAAGGCCGTAGGGCTTCAATACAATTCAATTTTCAAGTTAACTTATTAATTAAGTGGAAGCGGGGCAATGCGGTGGATTGCCCTCTTGTAGGTGCCGGATTTGGTCTTTATAATAACCACTCGCACCCTTCCATCTCCGCCGGCTATGGCTTCGGTCACCACGCCTAGCATCCACTGTTGAGGAGGAGCGTTGTCCTCTCCCACGAGGACGACTGTTCCGACCTCCACGTTTTGCCTCTCCTTGGTCCACTTCGACTTTTGCTGGAGGCTCAGCAGGTAGTCCCTTGACCAGTCTGTCCAAAATCGAAGCTTGATGTTTGATATCAGCTGCCATCTTTTTAAGCACGTCAGCTTGACGTCGTCGACTGGCTCTGTTGACGCGAGTGGCAGCGGCGCGAGCGTTGTTCCTATTAGGAAGTGCGCTGGCGTGAGCACTTCGCCGTCGTTGGGGTTGTTGCTGGGAGCGACCATTGGCCGCGAATTGAGCACGGCCTCGACCTCGACCAGCACGGTGGCCAACTCGTCCTGCCGTAAGACTGCGCTGCCCATTGCCTTGAGTAGCAGTCCCTTGGCAGACTTCACTGCCGCTTCCCAGAGACCGCCGAAATGCGGCGCTCGAGGAGGAATGAAAACAAATTCCATTCCCCGATCCGCAGCAAACGTTTCCATGTCCGCTGTGTTGGCATGGAACGTGTCCATGAGCCCCAGAGTGCGTGCAGCACCCACGAAATTGGTGGCATTGTCGCAGTACAGCTTCCGTACAAGGCCACGTCGACCAATGAACCTGGATAAACACATCAAAAATGAATTGGTTGTTAAATCGGTTACTAATTCGAGATGCACAGCCTTCGAGGTAAACCAAACAAATACGGCAATATACATTTTAACTGGCGATTTGCCACGAATTCCTAATGAAACCAGTATTGGACCACAAAAGTCCACTCCGCTGATCTCAAATGGTCTATTTCTATGTAAGCGGTCAGCAGGAAGATTACCCATTATTTGGGATAGAAGTTTCGGCTTATAGCGAAAGCAATGTACGCACTTTCGAACTACTGCACTGCAAGCTTCTCGAGCATTGACCAGCCAGATCTGCTGACGAAGCAGACCCATTAATACCAGTGGATTGGCGTGGCAATGAGAGCGATGCAAGTGCTCCAAATAAAGCGTTACGAACCTACATTTTTTTGGAAGTAATAGGGGGAACTTGGCATTATGTGATAGTGGGGCCTTCAACAAACGACCTCCTACTCGTAGCAACCTCAACACACGCCTGCCATGCTGATGTGGATGCAAAAACGGTGTCAGTTTTTGCAATGCCGGTTGCAACACGATTGATTTCTTTAGCTTTTTTATTTCATCGACGAATTCAATGTGTTGAATAACGGATATGACTGCAAGAAAAGCAAAACTTAGCTCAGAAGCTGTAGGTATCAGTGAAGTATGACCTTCTCGTTTTCCATTGATAAAACGGAACATATATGCAACTATGCGAATTAACTTAGAATATGAAGAAGTTGCTTCGATAAGCTGTACGATGGAATTTGGTACCTCATCGACCGCGATCAGAGTGATTGCAGGTCTACGCTTCTCTAACAGCTCTAATTCTTTCGATAACGAGAGTTGTGAATTGGGTGGCCATAATGTATCAGAAAGCTTTAAAAATCCTGGTCCGCAAAACCACAAAGATGTTTTAAGCTCCTCAACGGAGCATCCCCGAGACACAATGTCTGCTGGGTTGTCCTTCGTCGGTACATGACGCCAAGATACATTAGTAGTCAATTCTTGGATGGTTGCCACGCGATTAGCAACGAACGTATTCAAGCTAGATGAATGCATTCGCAGCCAATGAAGCACAACCTCCGAGTCTGACCAAAATGTGACTGTATTAATAGGACAATCAAGTAGTTTCTTTACTGCATCCCACAATGTAGCTAACAATTCTGCAGCACACAACTCCAGCCGCGGAACAGATTTTGTTTTTAAAGGCGCTACCTTTGATTTGGCGATCAACAGCCTGGTAGTGATACCCTCATCTGTTTGCATTCTTACGTATAAACAACAACCGTAAGCTCTCGTTGAGGCGTCGGCAAATCCATGGATCTGGCATCCTTTCGACTTGAGTGTGCCAACGTAACGAGGTATATGCAATGAGTCTAAATTTGAGAAGCAGGTAGTTATTGCCTCAAATTCTTGTCTCATTTGGACAGGTAATTGGTCATCCCACCCAAGCTTGTGCAACCACATTTCTTGTAGAAGAACCTTCGCACGAGTTACGATCGGACTTAACAAACCTAAGGGGTCGTATAATCGTGCCACAAACGACAGAACGGACCGTTTAGTTGGTTGTACCTCTGTTAAGCAGTTCCTGGAGTATCTAAAAATGTCATCCATAGGATTCCAAATTAATCCTAAGGTTTTTGTGTCCTCTTGATGACCAATGATAATATAATTTCTTGCTGGTTGTGCTGCGAGTTGCTTACTGTTGGATGACCATTTTGTGAGAGGAAATCCAAATGCTTGAAGAATTATTATCAAGTCTCGATGCAACAAACATAATTCTTCAATGCTATCTGCTCCTGTTAACAAGTCATCAACATAAAAAATCTTGGGCTAACGATCTTGCAGCTGCTGGATGCGTAGAAGCATGCAAGTCGCTTAGATGTTTTAAACATCGAATTGCTAAGAATGGAGCAGTCGCTGTCCCATACGTTACTGTATTCAAACGAAAGATTTGTAACGGATCAGTGGGCGATTCCCTCCACACAACAAGTTGAAAGTTGCGATGGGACTCGTCAAGTTCAATTTGACGGTACATTTTAGCGATATCTGCTGTAGCAGCCCAAGGACGAAGTCGAAATCTTAGCAAAGTCTCCCATAACTGAGGCTGGATGGTCGGACCCACCATGAGTAGATCATTCAGCGACAATTGAGATGAAGACTTGCTAGAAGCATCAAACACTACTCGTAGTTTAGTGGATGCGCTGTGCGGTCTTAGCACGCATTGATAAGGGATGAAATAATGCGGCTCTCTCGGAATTTGATTATCGGTTGGGCTCATATGACCCAAAGCCAAGTACTCTTTCATGAAGTCGATATACATTGGCCGAATGTCATCTTGTTTGCTCATTCTCCTTTCCAAAGCCAGAAAACGTCGCCTGGCTGTGTCATATGACATACCAAGACTTTGTGGGCTTGATTTGAATGGCAATGACACTCTGAACCGACCTGAGGTGGTTTGGCAAATAGTCTCTACAAAAGACTTCTCGCACAGTTGTTGTTCTGGGGTATACAAATTCGAAGCAGCTGTATTTGGTTTTTCTTCCAACTCCCAGAATTTACGAACTATCGAATCTATATCTATGTCGTCCTTTACGACACTAATGAAAGTCGACGAATTATTAGCTGCATTAGCTGCTCGGCACCGACCAGACACAATCCAACCAAAGGCAGTCAATTGCAACGTTGGACTGTTATCAGGTCCCTTTATTTTGCCCTCTCTTAATATATCAAAGAATATATCAGCACCGAGCAGCAAGTCTATCCGTTGTGGCTTGTGGAACTGAGGATCAGCCAATTGTACATTTTCAGGTACCTTGATCTCTTCAGTATGCTTCTCTGGTTGATACGACGATATAGAACGTAACACACCAAAGTCTGTTCTAATCTCTGTATCGTCCGTTCGAGATGCTATGGCGGTTTGAACGCTGTGACGAACAGAAGACTGACAGTTAGCAATGCCCAACAACTGAATCCCAAATTTTTGCCTTCTCAACTTTAGCTGTTTGGCAAGTTCTTCAGTCATGAAGTTAACTTGCGAGCCGGAATCTAACAAGGCCCTAGCTAAGTGGTAAGATCCAGATTGATCTTTTATCTTAACAACTGCGGTTGCTAGGAGAACTTGATCTGAGGCTATCCGTGCGTGATTTACAGATGAAGTCTGTGAATGATTGATTCGAGGGACTGCCGATACAACTGCTGAGCTACCTTGAGTCGCCTCAGAGGTATATCTATGCAATATAGTATGGTGCGGCTTAGAGCACACTCGACAGTGGGCTGATTTACAAGCAGCCACTGAATGACCTGTTCGCAAACAATTTATGCATAGCGGATAGCTCTTTGCAAATGCAAACCGTTTTTGACATGGAATTGCTGCGAACGACGAACACGAATGGACGAAGTGATCATTCTTTTTACAATACACGCATTTAGGGTCTTGTGGCTGACTTGGCATAGCGACAGCTAGCGAAGTTTTCCCAACTCTTTTCCTATTATCCTGAAATGCCTTACGACTTGAACCAGATGATTCTTCAGCACTTAAGTGTTGATATCGTCTGTTTAAGGCAGCTTCACAGTCTTGCCACAGTGGAAGTTTATTGTAGTCAAGATTCTCTTCCCACCTAGAACGCGTGCCAGCGTCTGCTTTCATCATTACCAAATGGATGATCATGGCATTCGAAATCTGTTTGTCAGATCCTAACGACAACAATGATTCGTATATAGCACGTACTGAATCCACTAGCATGCGCAAAGATGATGCTGAGGGTTCAGACATGCGTGGGAGGTCAAACAACTTAGCGATGCTGTTAAAAAATATGAGACACTGATTGTCGTATACATTTTTAAAGCAGCTAACGCTTTTGGATAGTTAGCATCTGTCACCTGATAAGCCTTGACAGTGCCTAACGCTTCTTTTTCCAAACAGGACAACAAATGATTGAACTTCTCTATATTCGATAACCCTGGCTCGTTATCTACTAAACTTTCAAACAGACTAATGAAATTCTTATATTCCGAATATTCGCCACTAAACTTTGGCAATTTTATATTCGGTAGATTTCTAGAGTGTGACGTGGAGCCAATCATTGTAGAGTTGGCGGGACTCTCAATTTTAGGTTGGCTATTACTACCTAGCTTCATTAGAAGTGCCTTAGTTGACACACATAAGTTCTCTAACGTGGACCGAGATACTAAGTCAGCATTAATGTCGTCCAGCTCTTGTTGTGTTTTAAAGGCCTTTTCTATATAGCGGTTCAGTATCTTAAGTCTACATTCAATTTCGAATGGCTCTACTGGTGTAGTGGAATCTCTTAATGATTTGTTTATGCGGGTTATGTCATTTGTGACGTTTTTATAAACGGTCAAGAGAGCATCGACACGCTCTGATGATGACTCGTCCATAGACCGATTCTTTCCTCGCTTGCCAGTCATGATGCTATAAGTGAAGCTCAGTTGAAACGAAATTCAATAAAAACAAAATAAAAGCTCACTTATGTATGACAACAAGCGAAGAACAACTCAAAGAAGTTAAAAAGTGCGCGCGATAGTAATAAATATCAGTATATTACGCTGGCAGTGTTTAACTATACTTGAGTGACTGTAACAGACAGTTGTTAGCGATATAGCGAAGACAACAACCAGAGTGGATGAGTGACTATTACTTTGAGCGATCTCTACTGACTGTGTAGAGCGATTGAGTACAATGCATGCACACTTGCTACTGCGCAAAGTGAGAGCGTGAGTACCAACGAGCGAAATTGCTAAGCGAACGGTTAAGCAATTGAGTGCAACGCATGCACACTTGCTACTGCGCAAAGTGAGAGCGTGAGTATCAACGAGCGGAATTGCTAAGCGAACGGTTAAGCAATTGAGTGCAACGCATGCACACTTGCTACTGCGCAAAGTGAGAGCGTGAATATCAACGAGCGAAATTGCTAAGCGAACAACTAAGCGATTGAGTGCAACGCATTCCCACTTACACATGCACAAGCGAGGGCGCGCCGATATGTGCGAGATATTAGTGCAAACGATCGCATACGATGAGAGCGAGAGTGCAAGTTTTGAGCGACAATTAATGCAAGTGACGAGCGCAAGTGATGAGCGCAAGTGATGAGCGCAAATGATGAGCGCAAGTGATGAGCGCAAATGATGAGCGCCAAGCTAAGAACACTACTGTATGTGCAAGCGAGTGTGCAAACGATATTGCAAGCGAGCATACAAATGATGAGTGTAAAGCGAGCGCAAGCGATGAGCGCAAGTGATGAGCGCGAGCGATGAACGCAAGTGATGAGCGCAAATGATGAGCGCCAAGCTAGAACACTACTATAAGTGCAAGCGAGAGCGCAAAACGAGAGCGCAAAGCGAAATGCGAGACGAAAATGAGCAAGAATTGCAACACGCTAAAGGCGCCAAAGACAATTTGGATTATGCGAATTACCAGAGATTGAACAGGGCAAAGGTCAATTATAACTTGCACCTTATTTTATTTATTTGTTTTTTATGTTTTGAATAAATTCAATATTATTCACATAGGCATAGATAAGTTTGTACATACAGTAATATTCTGTATGTCTCAAGTAATGCATTTATTTATTTGCTCTTGCATTACTCGGTGATCTACATGCACTATGTTTTTCTGGTACTTCCCTGACTATTGATACAATCCATAAAACAGCCTTCCAATCCTGAAGAGTCCACCCGGGGGCGCCAAAAATGTCCTACGATAAGGGGTCTGCCTGGTCCGTCGATTGGTCCAGGATAAAATGCAACTTGCGGCCTCTTCAGAATAATTCGTGTTTAAGCACCAGTGTTTCAATTCGTACTGATTTATTGTCTAACAGCAAGCGCAGCTTGCACATTAGAGAGCGCATCTAAGTGCGAGCAGAGGGAGAGCGAAACTCCTATGCTCGCTCTTACAGCAATCTCAATTGCTCTGCACACTGATTACAATCTTATTTGTTACAATTCAATATTATCTATACAGTTTTTCAAAATACAAAAAGGCATGTCTTCAAATGCCTTAACAATGTATTTACATACAAATGTATATAAGTATATGACTGGCATATACATTATATAATAGTGCTGGGCGCAACATCGATACATCGATTAAAATTTTTTTTAAATTAGAAACATCGATGTTTTTTGTTCGATGTTCGATGTTCAGCAAAGTTGGACTTATTATTAGCGAAAAGCGAAGCTACTAACCATACGATTTAATTTAGCTTATTATTTATTAATTTAATGCCGAGTCCGTGATATTTGTTTAGGCAAAGTTAATTGTATGCGGAAAAGATTA
Source organism: Drosophila koepferae (assembly GCA_030914345.1). Classification (NCBI taxonomy): domain Eukaryota; kingdom Metazoa; phylum Arthropoda; class Insecta; order Diptera; family Drosophilidae; genus Drosophila; species Drosophila koepferae. Next base: position 257,126 of record JAUESR010000020.1, read on the forward strand.
GAGAGATGTTGCGCACTTGCAGACAACTTTCGTACAGAACTAGAGAATTTAAAGAATCAAAGTTACAAGTATAAGCAAGTAAAAAGAAGCCGAAAGTTATGTGTGCTTTCTTATGTGCATGAGTGCACTAACAGCGAATGAGAATGACATAGAGAACAGACTAATTTAAGAGAAGCTTATTTAAGAGCATTTATTAGCTGCTGCGCCGAACAAAGATTATTATTATTATTTTTATGTAGGGTATGACCGTTGATGCGCGTGAAGAAAATGCTTTAACAATGAGAATGCATACACACATTGTCAACTCTAATATTGCAGTTGCATGGCTTGAGAGACTTAGAATTGTTGAAAGGTCTACTGAGTGGAGTAGGTAGCCAGAGTAGATTTGCACACAGGCACATAAATGCTTATACATACATATAGCAAGCTACTGTAATAGTGTGAAATGTTTACATACATACATATGTATATGCGTGTTCATAGTATGAGAGCATTGGCATGTGCCTGCCACGGGCCTTTAATTGTGTGAACGATTTCGGTTGGATCTCTTTTGAGTTAAGAGTATGCCAAATTCTTGAAAGCGTTTGCTATGGTCATGCAAAATGTAGGCGTTTTCATGATTATTTGTAGAAAGGGTATGAAAGCGCAGAAGCGCAAGAAGATAAGATTTCGTCAATCGGCCGTTACAGCATTTACAGTATAAGCAGTTATGTGCCTATGTGGGAAAATATTTTGGCTGCCTGTGAACTATATACATGTGTGTGTGTGTGTGCATGCATACATATATGAGAATTGGCGCGAACCTGACATGGGTTTTTAATTGTGTGAACGATTTCGGTAGGATCAGATTGGTACGTTATACTTATCACTTCAGTGCTTTTTCGTCTCAAATTTATAAACATAAGTTTTTTTTTTTTTTCAAAACTATGGGTAAAACAGGTGGTATCCAAAATAGAAATTCACAAACAAATGGCTTTAAATGCATTATTCAAACATGTGGCGCAAGCTATAGAAATAGTTCTGTTAATTGTCCGGTTAGCTTATTTTCGTTTCCAACAAAGCAGTTTTATTTAAACAAGTGGCAAGCAGTTTGCCCAATAATTTGGATTGGAAGAAGGTAAAAATATGTAAGAGACATTTTGAAAAGAAATTTATTGGTAAGCGTAAGTTAATACTAGGTAATGCAGTCCCAACCTTGAATTTGTCCAGCCAAGATTTTTCTTTTAATAAGCATGATGCTGATATTTATTTAATAGACAGTGAAGAAGAGAATATTTCTCCTTATAGATAAATTAGAAATTATAATAAATTAGAAAATGTGGCCAATTTTTTAGTTTCGACTGCACTTTAAAAAATCAATTGTGGCAAGATTTACGTGTTAATAGTTCTTCCTTTTGTGCAAATTGGTTAAAGAGAGAGCAAATTACGTATTTTATAGGAAAAAATATTTTAATATGGGAATACATTTTTAAAAAATACAGAAAGAGTTTAGTGATTAAAAAAAAAAAGATATGTAGCTTTAAACAAGTAAGAAGGCTCTAATCGAGACGGCTCGACTCCGAGATACCCTGAACCCTGCCGAAAATTGATACTCTTCTTCTTTACGCACATATATGAGCGCGCGCTCTGCTAACCGCGCGGTTGCTGCCGTGGCTTAATTGGGCTGAACTTTGGACGCTTATAACTCCATTTTTAGATGGACGATCTTCATAAAATTTTCAGAACATATTAAGAGCACATTAAAATGCGTCTATTTGCCAAATTGCAAGTCTCTAGTATTTGAAATGCGTTTTTTGCATATTGCAGGCGAGAGGGACGTGGCTTCAAAAATCTGAAAATTACATAATCTGCGTATCCATAATATCTATCTTAATAAATAAATCTAGCTAAAACATTGTAGAAGTTATGCCCGAAAACCTTAAAAATGTAAACGTATTTTCGATTTTTGATCGATAATTTGGAAATGGGATGAGTTATCGAAAAAACAAAATAAACTCGTACTGCGTAACTAACATACGAGTGTTCATGTTCAAGGAATGGCTTTAAAATGGTACGTGGCCAACAATAGGCACTGGAAGACGTGGCGAACCTTCGTGAGAAGTTTCCAGGAGTTCTTCCTGCCGAGGGACTACCAGGAGGATCTCAAGGACGAGGTTAAACGTGGAAGACAGATGGTGGACGAGTCGTTTAAAATTTACATGGTGGAGATGCAGACGCCCATGCGGCCGCTGCGGTATGGGCCAGATCATGAGATGAAGTTGATTTACAACAACAGGCTCCCTGATCTGCGCGCCTACGATCGGCTGTATCAGTTCCAGAGCCTCATGGAGCTGATGAAGCTGGCCGACGAGTTTGAGGAGCTGGACCGAGACCGCGAGAGGTTACGTCGGCTGCAGCGGCCAATACAGACGCGTTTGATAGTCATGGCGGATGAGGATGGCAACGAAGAGGAGTGTCTGCGTAGAGGAGCCCAGGAGGTGAGTCCTCGTCCTGCGCCAAGGACTGGTGCCGCAGGACAAAGGACACACATCCCCAATCCTGCCAGGGCATGCCGGATGTGTGGCCAGGAAGAGCACCGGGCTCTGGAGTGCCGTAACAAGGCACTGGAGTTTTGCTGGCAGTGTGGACGCATAGGCGTGCGCACGATTACCTGTTGCCAGTCGGGAAACGACCAGCGACACCCGCCATCCAGGGGCAAGCGGGAGCAACGTCAAGGAGCCCCCAGGCGTTAGTAAGTAGCCTACATGACGAAGGCCACCAGCTGACGGCGATCGTGGTCATTGGGGCCAGGCAGCAGAAAGCCACGATCGACACAGGAGCCTCCAGCAGCTTTATAAGCGAAAAGCTCGCTGAAAGGCTCCAAGGAGTGGGCGTGGTGCGTGCCACAAGGCAGCTGGCAGTGGCTGTTGCCAGTGAGGAAGTGGATTGCGAAACGCCGTTGGAGGCGACCCAGAAGGATGCAGGCCGCTTGACCAAGAGCAAGGAGACGCCAGCTGGGACAGGATGTCGCTGGCTTCGAAAGCTGCGTCCGGGCTTACACCGAGCCCCGCAGAAGTTTCCAGACTACAGGGAAGAGTCTGGAAATTGATATCGGCATATCCCGCACCAAGCCCGTCAAGAGGATGTAGCTGCGTGGAGGCTGTGTGTGCCGACAGAGCGTCGCAAACAAGTGCTAGAGGGGAGTTACGACACAGCCACTGTTGGCCACCTTGGGAGCAAAAAAACAATTGTTCGGGCAAAGTACTACTGGCCAGGGACGTACCGCGAAGTGCGCAACTATGTACAGCGTTGCGAGCTGTGCCAGTGCAACAAGTCCAGTCGGCGGCAAGCAGCTGCCCACAGGCCCGAGAAGGTCATGCAAATGGTGCCCCAAAAGTTGGAAAGAGCAACCCAAGATCAGTCGCGGCATTACAACCTACGGCGGCGGCATTGGAAGCCGGCTATTGGGGACAAGCTGCTTAAAAGCAAAAATTTCAATTATGATTATGATATTCATATCTATATGCTAAACCAAACTGCATGTCTCTAGTTTTTGAAATGCATTTTTTTCACATTTGGGGGTGGTGGGGCGAAGTGGGGACCAAAATCTGACTAAAACCGAAATTGTAATAAATTAGTATCTATATATCTGCAGAAGACTTGTAGACTCTAACTCTAAAGATGAATTAGCTAGAATTTTATTACTGGTCCCCGATAAATTCATTTATCGATAACTTTGCAAATATACAAGTTATCGAATTTCTAAAACAAACTCGTACTGCGCGTGCAATATACGGACCTAATACAAAAATAATGAACTCTCTAGCTTTTGTATCTTCGGAAATCGACGCGTTCATACATACGGACGGACAGACGGACGGACAGACAGACGGACATGGCTATATCAATTTTTCTCGTCACCCTGATCAAGAAAATATATACTTTATGGGGTCTGCCACGCCTCCTTCTGCCTGTTACATACTTTTAACAAAACCATTATACCCTGATTTCCCATTTTCAATGGGCTCAGGGTATAAAAAGAATAATAAGAATAACTATTTTTCATAATAATGACAAGTATTAGGTACTCAAAGATTAAAAACGAAAAAAAAAACGCGTTCTGATATGTGAGAATCCGTTATACGACTTCGTGAGTCGCAAACAATGCATTTTGTTGGCGAAGCAAGTCGCTCCAAAGGCACTGAGCTACCAGGGCCTGGTTAGTACTGTGTTAGTTAGTACTGTCATAGTGGCCTTAAAAAATTATAGGATAGCTTTCCCAAGAAGTTTGTGGCAAACTGCGGTATATCTCAAGTTCCCTCTTCCGCAATATGTACTTTCAATATCGACCTATTGTGGTCGTTTTCGAAGCTATCAACTTGTTTTTGTTGTTTTTTATATGCATATTTGATGTGTTACAACTTGTTTTTATTATTTTAGGGCACAAATTACATTTGGCTGTTCCATTTTTAAAATCAGAGTGACGCGTTTTTACCATTATGGGACAATTGCCAATGCAAATATATAAAAATATCAAAAATATCACAAAAATATTCGATATTTGGGGAAAAAATATATTCCGATATAAATATATTTAAAATATATATATATATCGATATATCGAGAGCATATATGAGTCTATGTTTAAAATTTCTCTAGCTCTAATAGCGCCGAAAAATATTTCGTTCATACGGACAGTAATAGTAATGTATTAAGAAACAGCAAAAAAAAAAAAAAAAAAAAAAAAAAAAAAAAAACACTTATGCGTGTAGATTTATATGCATATAGATATTTATTGTCGAATTCAGTTTTTTATTTATTTGATTTTATTTGCAATAAGGATATCGGCCCAAAGAGCCTTTGCAACAAAGTCATTTGCGTTTGCTCTGCTCTCATCTGCCTCTCGTTTTTCGGCAACCGCTCTGCCGAAGCGTAGTCGTTAATTTCGCGTTCGTGCTATTGCTACCGCTACAGATTTGAGCACAGCATACTCCGAGAGCAGAGCAGAGCTCTTACGTTTTTTCGTTCGACTATGGCTCTGCTACGGCTCCCGTCATAAACGAGAACGGTAGCCAGAGCATAGTCATATTTTCATTGCTCTTGCTGCTACGGAGTAGCACTGAACACTGATTCTATGCCTTCCTTGACTAATAATTCTTTGATTCTAATGGAGTTTTATTCATTGTCTGCTATGACTTTGTCTGGTTTTCCCATTTTTGTAAAGTAATCTTCTAATTCTTCTACTATCGTTATATGGTTTCTGTCATTAAGTGTCTATTGTGGTCATAAAATAAGTATTTTTTATTACATACGTGTCGATATGTTTAACTTGATTTTTATTTGTTGGAGTTTCTGTTTCGTGAAATTTTTTATACTCTGTTCCCAAAGGGAAAAAGAGTATATTAGTTTTGTGCAGTGTCCGTCCATCTGTCCGTCCGCCCGTCTGTCCGTATGCACGCAATATTTTTCGGCGCTATTAGAGCTAGAGACTCGAAATTTTAAACATACACTCATATGTATATGCTCCCGAATTATAAAGTGTAAATATTTTCCCGAGTTGCAATTCGGAATGTATACTCGGGGTGATAGCCCAAGTTCAAAAAGCTATGGCGGATATATCTACGCCCACAGGGGGCGTGGCAACCCGCAAAAGTTTATATCTCCTACAGTTTTAGAGCTAGAAGCTTGAAATTTGGATGGTTCAGTTACTAATGTCCTCCTCTATCGATGACCCAACAATGATTTTTCAGCCTCTTTGCGGGGGTGGCATATCGAAAAATACCCTGTAATTTTCGCGTTTTTGGAAACTAAGCAACCAAATTTTGCAGTCATATTAGTTTCGGCTCTTTCTAAGAACTGGCCAAAAAGTATGAATCTACGCCCACTGGGGGAGTGGCAAATCGGCAAAGAAGATTGTTGTGGCCAACTGCATAATTCATGCATATAATAACTTAGTAGTAAATGCTAAGATGGCAGAAAGCATTTTAACATAAATTGTAAGGTAGTTTCTAAGGCTCGAGTATCATTCAGTCTACTCCAGGGTCCCCTTACAAAACATTAGTTTAAGGACGGGACTACAGTTAAGAGGAAGGGTGTAGAAATGTGATTAGGGAGGTTGTGGGCGCGGCAGAGTTGCTGACCTATCACAAGGCGCAGCAACTTTTGGCACGGCCAGGGATTTCGTCGCCTGGCGAACGAGCTTTCGCCACGTTCTGAACCGCCGAGTTAAGTTAGAGCGGAGCGGAGGGGTTGGGATTTGCGATAGGTTACCCCTCGCCGCTTTTACTTCAGTACTAGGTTAGATAAGCACAACTTTGTTGAACTTATGGCATGCACAATTAAATAAATAAAAACTCACGTTTCTCTATCGACATTCGTTTATTCACTTTTTACCTTTGGCTCCTAGCATTTTGTGATTTCTTATTCCTAATTGTTAATTTTTCAATTTATTCTTCTTCCTTTCCGCACTTCGCGCCTACTCTTTACGCTCGCACTCTTTCTTTTTTCTATCTTTTTTTCGTCTCCAAACCAAAAAGAGCCGTCAATCGCGCTCCTTTCAATCCGCTCTCTCACTCCCTCCAAATCGATCGTTTCTTCCTCGTTATCGGCGATGCCGCGGTAGCATTTAGGGCTTCTCACCACTCCGTACAGGGTCGAATCGCTGATTGCGCGCGCTGAGATCATATTTAAAAAAAAAAAATTATACAAAAAATAAATAAAGAGTGACTTTCCTCGACTTATTAACTACTAAATATATATGTGTTTCTTACATGTCTACGAAAATATGTCTATCCCTTACACTCTACAAATCCTCTTCTTATATACTACAAAAATATTCCGCTGTGAAGCGGTTTGCCGGCGAGCCGCTAATCCCCCCTCTACTTCACGAAGGAGATTCCGCCCCCGGATGGTTGAAAGTGTCGGCTCTGCGCGCCCTTCTTCGTCGTCTCCCCAGTGACATCGTCCAATTCTGCGGGTTCAGGTAGGAAAAATTGGCCACTCTTCCCTTATTGACTGGCCTCGATATGCCAACTTTCCCCACGCAGACACAGTGAATGCTGTGCCCTCTCGCCCATCCGTCACCATCGGGATCTGCCAGTAGCAGCTCGTCAGATCTAACGTAGATATGAACCAGACGTACCGTACCTTCTCCAGGGTATGGTTGATCCTCGCAACGTGGTAGGTATCTAGAGTTGAGTGGGCGTTGAGCTGTCGGTAATCTACGGACATGCGCTGTCCTCTCCTGATGCTTTGCTCCGCTATATGTGAGATTCATGCGGGGCCTTCGAACAAAACCAACTCCGTTTGCAAGAACTCTTTCAACTCGACCTCCAGTTCGTCCAGTCTCATTTGATGCCTCCCTCATTCCGTCGCTTCCTGACTTCTTATGACCCGCCGGCGTGCTCACACCTGGCGCGTCTCGCGTGTTAGCCTGCGCGACTTCTCCGGCACTCCTCGCTTGGGTCGCTTGTCGAGGGAGCATATCCTGGCCGTTAAGCCGGCTGCCGTCTTTCGACATATTGTTGGCTCTTAACTCGTTCTCCTTGGACGCCGCGCTGGGCGCATCGATAGGCAATCCTACGTCCGTTACCACCTCTTCTCCTAGATTATTAACTTCATCTGCCTCCGGGTGCCCCTTCGGCTCCCTCTTTACCTCTGTTTATAGCCGCTTGCCTCTTTGAGCTACGTGTCGAGCGAGCGACACGCTCTTTCGACACGCCTTGCCCACGCAGCAGCGACGTTCCTTCCGTTGATTCCTCTATCGCTCGCATCATTCGGCTCTCGTGGCCACAGTGCACCACTGTCCTCTTTCCGGCGATAATCGCGCCCACCTCCGTCGTCTTCCGCACGTCTCGCGATGACCCGTTGGCCAACCTGGTCCGCGACCACACGTCCTGACACTCTCCTCGGATCGTCCGCTGGCGCACGCCCTTCTCACTCATGAAGCTGTGTGTGGCTTCGGTATCGAGTGTGGTGGCCATCCTCAGGCTCCCAATCAACACCGTCGCTACGGTCTTGTGTGCAGAGTGGACCGCCAGATCTACTCTCCGCCGCCCCTGTCCAGACAGATCTCGCCCGGCTCGCTGCGGTCCCCCTCTCCTGCTCCTGTGGACGCCGCCCTTGCACATTCTCATACTCTGTCTCCATCTGAGTCAGCTGCGCGAGTGATGCGAATTCATGGCGTCTTATATACAATCTGAGTTCCGGAGCGGCGATCTCGTACGTCCTATACAACTCTTCCGCCGCGCTGTACTTTGCCTGGCGCATCAAAAGCTTTAGTTCAATAAGATAATCTTTAAAGTTTTCCCCCTCTCGCTGACGACGAGCGTGAATCTGATCCTCTAAGCGCTCGAAGTACCGTGGCGGCAGAAAGAATTCTAGAAATTCCTTCTTGAACTCTATCCAGGGCGCATTTATAAGCCCACTAGTAAGGAGCCACCTAGCCGCCTTCCCGACGAGCACCTCGCTCATCGCTCTGGGCACTCGATCTAGTTCTATGCCATAAGCCATATGGCCCGTCCCTCCAATATCTCCATGAAGTCGAGCGGATCCGACTGCCCATCATACCTCATGTCCCACTTCCTCACCTGCTCAACCCCGTACCAGGGCGGGTGTGTCTCAAATGGTGGTGCGAACATTGACATTCGATGGGCGGTCTTTTGTGCCACCATTAGTTCATCCTTGCTGCGCGGATAGACCGGACGGACACCCAACCTCGGATTCTGACACTCACCTGCTTCCATCCTACCTTGGGTCAGCTCCATCAAGAAATACCGTTACGTTGAATTTTATTCCTCCGCCGTACTTTCGCTTATTTTCCGCATTTTCTTAACTTTCTTTATTCCCTTTGCTTTGTCTATTTTATTAATCTTGTTCATTCTTATTTATTTTATTTATTTGCTTTCATTTTCATTTCGTTTGTTTTAGTCTGTTTCACTTTGTCTTATATCGCCTAATTTTTACTCCACTTTATATTATTTTTTTTCCTCATATTTAATCCTAGCTCCTCTTCTTTAATTTTCCTATTATTTATTTTATTTCATTTTGTATTATTCTGTTCTATTCTATTTTATTTTAATTTGTGTCATTTTATTTTATTTTATTCCACTATGCGTGTTCGCTTCATTATGGCCTCTGGCCCACTGAGCGTGTCCACTTTGTCATGGCCTTTGGCCCACTGTATGCTTCCACTTTTTCACGGCATCAATCCCACTGTGCGCTCCGATTTTATGGCTCCTGTCCCGTTACACTATACCCTCTACCATTGTAAGCCGTGGCGTGGGGTATATACGATCGTCACTTTAAATGCATTGTAACCGATTCAACACCAAAAAATTAATAAAAAGTAAAAGGGAAAAAAAAGGGGGAAAAATACGTTAAATCGTGTAATGCCAATTCTCCTTCTCCTTTTTTTGTCTTTTTAAATATACATATTCACTTGTTCTGCTCTGCTTGGCTTTTGGCCCAGTAAATGAACAACTCCTCTCTTCACTCATTGGTCTTTGACCCACTGCTCACTTATTCCTTCTTTCGCTCATTGGCCTTTGGCCCACTGTTCATGCGTTCACTTTTCTTCGGCCACTTTGCATGTCCGCTTTGTGCGTGTCCATTTTTCTTGGCCTCTGGCCCACTGTGCGCGTCGAGTTTTATGGCTTTACCCCGTTACTCGGCATACCCTGTACACTGCTGACGCTAGTGTAAGGCGTATTCGGTTGGCACTTTTAAATTCTCATCACTCAATACTCGATACATATATATAATTGTAGTTTTAACCGTGAATTTATAATAAAAAAATAAGTTTTATTTTATTTATCACTTAACTTTAGAGAATAAATTTGCTATTTAAATCGATGCATCGATTTGATACGATCGGCGTTGAAACTTAGACTAATTTCAATTCAATTTGCTTATGTATTGGTGGTTTCTATGGGAAAGTCTACAGCTTATTGGATATGGACTTTGATCGGAAGATTTCCAGCTATTGGGAAATGCTGAATTTGCATTCCCACGCGTTCGGCATTTAGGGGGCTCAGTGTTTATACTAGCGCTGTGCATGATTAGGGAGCTTGGGCTCAATTGTTTATGTTATTGGCTTGTGAGAATTTAATGAAAAGCTGATTATAAGTGTCGCCAACTTGGGGTTTGAATATATGTGTGTATGTATGAGGTGTTGGATATGTGACTCCCCCAGCTTTGAGTTTTTTATAAATATTTCGTTTAATTGAATTGAACAATCAAATATTTTTATTATATTATTGCCTTCTATAATAAATTCATTTTCAACACAATTTTGGTTTAATTTTGTCCTGGGAAGGTTCCAAGTTACAATTGTATTTGGTTCAATGAGTGAAATCTGATAATTCTTATATGTTTTGGTATATTTACATGAAGTTGTAGTTTGGTTTATTATTCCTGATATACAAGTATTCTTTTCGATCAATTTTGTATTATAGTTGAATAAAGTTTCATTATTATAATATTATTTATCATAGCAATTTTCAGTTAGAATATTTTTATTTTCATCTGGATATGGAAGTATCTCAAAAATAGGGGTTTTAATTATTTTCCTCAGGATATTTGATATAATTAAAATTTCGTTAGTGCCTTTATTAAACCATGTGAAAGTTTTTATATTTAATAGTTTTTCTGAATTAACATGTTCTAAATAGTTGGGTTTTAATAATTTTGGATTAAAGATTCCTAATCTTGTGTGTTGCATGCCCATTTCTACATCCTCGATATACTCTGTGAAGTGATATAAATTGAATATTAAAGTTTCTAGTTTTAGTGTTTTTTTCATTTTCTACTCTAATGGAGTTTAACATTTCTATTCCTTGATTAATGGTGTCTATTATATGATTTAGCTCGTTGGCTTGTACGCTATTTTCTGATAAATTATTTATTTTGTCTTCTAGTTCTTCTTTATCTTCCTGATCTAAAGTTCCGAAAATATATTTGTAAAGTGATCCTACAGCATTTATTAATCCTCGTCTATTTCGTTAATTGATTCTAATTCCATTAATTTCTCTGTTCAGTTTATCTAATAAGTATTGGATTTTTGTTACATTATTGTATTCCTGAGCTTGTTCTGTTAATTTATTATACGTTATATCAATCTTAGTTAGATTTACTTTTAGATAATTATGTTCGAAGTTAATTGGTAGGTCCATTGTGCCTGTTTTAAATAGTAAGTAACCGATCGGGGCTTTTATTGGATTTATCTCAATGCTTTGAGTGCGTGAGATGTGTTGATATTTATTAATAAAATTATTATTATTATGTTTATGATGGTCGTCTTGAACTGTTGACCTGTAATTAATTATCATATTTACTATTATTAACTTTCTTTTTCTTTTAGAATTTGATTTGTAGTGTGTTATTTTTCTACCTCTGTTGACTTCTTCATAGTGTTTATTTGTCATCTATTTGTGTTATATTTCCTGTTTGCTTGAAAGGGTTTGTTGATTTTGATTTTACTAATGGTGATTCTCTATACCTAATGTCTACTTCAAAATCTATTCTATTTTCATTTAATTTTTCAATATTATTTTTCTTATTTAGTTGTGTATCGTATTCAGGGGTTCCTGCGTAAATGAAAATGTCTGCTGGTGTTCTACCAGTCGTATTATGTTTGGTTTTGTGATTATATGTGTAAAGTATTATCTCGAATCTAGTTAGTTTATCTTCTTGATTTGTGTCAGAATTAATAATTCTCAATTTTTCGTTTATTGTTTTATGGAATCTTTCAATATCTGAGATACCATTTTTACTAGTCGTGATAGATATTTTTTACGTTTTCTGTTTTTAACCATATTTTTAGTGCGGAGCACAAGAAAGCTGAGTCTTTATCTGCTTTTATTTCAATTGGTTTTCCCATGTCTTTAAATACTTTTAAAAGAGCTCTTTTGGCTTTTAGCCAATCTCGACCGTTCACTTCAATTAAAGTTATGTATTTGGAATATAAGTCTATGCAAGATAGAAATTGTTTGTTGTCTACTATGTAAAAATCAATGACATATTTTTCTCTGGGATTATGGACTTCTGGAGTTAATTCAAAGGCTAACTTTGTGTTTCTATGTTCTGTTTTTGCTATGTTAGAATCTTTACATTCGTTAATTATATTTTGAATTAAATTTTGGTAATCTGTATAATAGTATTTTTCTATAAATAATAGTGTCATTTTTTCTATTCCTGGATGTAATAATTTTTGATGTGTATTAATAATGTATTCCTTAAATTCGGAATAGGTTTTGGAAATCTATTAATTTTTCTGTTGATCTCATTACTTTTGTAATGTTATTAGGACTAATTATTTCAACGAAAGCGTTTTGAAAAGTAAGAAAATCAGTTTCGTTGTTAAAATATATAACACCTTTCTTTGAACATAAATATTCTTTTATTAATTCTTTTGCATGATCATGTGTCACTTCGAGATAGTTTATTTAAATTTTTGTTTTATAGAAGTAATTTTTTCTACGTTATTTGAGTTATTCTTGACAAATTCTATTTGTCTTTTAAAATAATTAATTGGTCTTTCAGTGAAGGAAATGTAATGTTGGCTATCTTCTTGAGCGCTGTGGATTTTTGCTGCGGTAGCATCGGAAGTTTCTCCTAACAAGTTTTCTTCAATTCTTACTCTAGATAAAGCATCTGCAACATAGTTTTCTTTACCTGGTACATATTTGATGTGATAATCGAATTCATTTAATTTTATTTTCCATCTCTGTAACTTCATATTTGGTTCTTTGATATTATTAAGCCAGACGAGTGGTCTGTGATCACTGAGGATTTAGAATTTTCTTCCATAGAGATAAGATCGGAAATATTTTGTTGCCCAAACAATGGCTAAAAGTTCTTTCTCAATTGTTAAATAATTAATGTTCATTTTCATGTTCATTTAAAGTTCTACTTGCGGAACATATTGGTTTTTGATTCTGTGACAGAACAGCTCCAATAGCTATGTTACTGGCATCAGTTGTGAGGCAAAATGGTTTTTCGAAATTCGGATAAGCTAGTATTGGATCGGACATAATTAATACTTTTAGTTTTTCGAATGCGGAAATGTAATTTGATTCTTTAATATTTATAATTGCACCCTTTTTTAGTTTTGAGGTAATTGGCTTTACAATGTGTGCAAAGTTAGGAATGAATTTTCTATAATAACCACAAAGTCCTAAAAATGATTTTATTTCTTTTTGGGTCTTTGGTATTGGGAAATTTTTTATGGCTGATACTTTTATAGGATTTGCTTTTATTCCTTCTGTTGTTATTATGTGTCCAAGGAATTCAGTTTCTATTTTTCATGAATTCGCATTTGTCTAATTGTAGTTTTAAATTAGCTTCTCGTAGTTTTGTGAATACCCTTTTTAATGATACTAGATGTTCTTCCAATGAAGTGGAATACACTATTATATCATCCATATACACTAAACAATCTTTATATATTAAATCTTCTAGTAAATTGTTCATACAACATTGAAATGTTGCTGGGGCGTTTTTCAATCCAAAAGGCATTCGAGTGTATTCGTAATGTCCATTTTTGGTTGAGAAAGCTGTTTTTGCTATACTATTTGGGTCCATTTGTACATATTGATTAAATCCTTTTGCTAAGTCAATAGTGGTAAAATACTGACATTTTCCATGACTGGAATAGGATATTTATCATCGATTGTTATTTCGTTTAAGTTTCGGTAGTCAATGACTATGCGAAACTTTTCTTTACGCATCACGTTTCTTTGGCACAATCCAAATTGGTGAGCAATAAAGTGAATTTGATTTACGAATTATACCTTGTTTGATCATGTCTTATATTTGTTTTTCGACTTCTTCGTCGAATGTTTGCGCATACTTGTATGGTCGCTTATGAATTGGATCCTCGTGTTTAGTTTGTATGACATGCTTAATTGTACTTGTGAAAGTCAAATTGTCACTTTCTTTGTACTGAATGTCACTAAACTCGAAAAGGATTTTGGTTAGTTTTGTTTTTTTCACATCGTTCAGATGTTCTAGTCGGAATTGATTTGTTTCATTTAATTCATTATTTATTGCATAGTTTACAGCTATGTCATTTGATTGGGGCGGATCAAGGCATTGAAATGCGGTCTTGTCCTTAACAGGATCTTCACGATCATATTTCATTAGAAATGAATGCTCGTTTAGAATAACTGTTTTTTGTTTATAATCAATTCTTGCTTCGCAAGATTCTAGATATTCTCTACCTAGTAGAATATTATATTTGTCGGAAAAGTTGTGTACATAAAATTTTTGATTAGTAGGGCAAAGCTTACTAGGGGCAAAATATATGTAATTATTTAGTTGGACAATGCCAGTTATAGTTTGCACTTTTAGTTGGCAAGGTTTAATGGGAAAATTTAAAAAGTTTTGTTTGATTAGATTGATGGACGAACCTGTGTCAATTACACAGTTAAAATGTTGGCCATTCATAACTAATCTGATGAAGGGATTTGTTCTTCTTGATCCGAGGCTTCTTGATGAAAATTTTCTGAAATATCCATCTTAGAATAACCACTAGTACTTTCTCTTTGTCTTTTTACTGGCGGATTTATTACTTGATAATTAGAGTTGCTTTTCTGCTGATAATTTATTGGATTCTGAGATCTACTTTGAGTTAGCTTTTGCTGGAATTCTTGATGTAGTTGTTGATTACTTTCTTTGGTATTATGTGAATAGTTTTGAGTATTGCTACTCGAAGTTTTTTGGTTGTTATTCAGCGTTTTTCCACTGGTTTGATAGTTTTGGCTTTGATTAGTGTTAGAGAGTCGAAATGAAACACTCCACATTTACTGAATTCAAAAATTGAACTCTTTATTTCTTAAAATCCTAGTGCTTATATACCTTAAAAATACTTCCAGGCACTGGAAGGCGATAATTAATTCCATGCACACAAGTGCACAGATGTTTGTCAAGTGTCCCTTTTCGATCGCTAAGCTAGAGCTGGGAATCCATCGATGAGGGGACCACTCGATGGATTTTGCAGCGATGGAAAAAAACATCGATACTATCGAAGATTAAGTTTTTAACCATCGATGCACCACACCATCGATATATCGATGTTTCCATCGGTAATTTCAAAGGTTTCTTTTTAAACTAGTTTAAGGTTTTAACCGTTGTTTTCAAATTATTGAAGCACCACGAATAAAATTTAAAATGGTTAATAAAGAAAACAAAAGATTTCCGCGCAAACAAAACTAAGTAAAAAAGATATAACTTCAAAATATCTAAATCTATGAGAATCACTTGTGCTTAAAAGAAAATGACTTCATTTTGATAACTTAAACTATTGAATATAACAAGAAAATAATAACAAGAATAAGCTGAAGGATATTTTATTATATTTTCTCTCATAATTTTGCTATATGCCCATGCGAGTTACAAAATATATTTGTTTTATAAAAGTTTGTTCTGTTAGTTTTAAGAAAAAAATTTTAAATGTGTCTTTTTTTTAAAGCGTAACGTATTTTTCAGTTTTTTCAAGTTGCTTGCTCGGCTTGAGTGAGTTGGCTCACTTCACAAAAAAGAGCGAGTTAGCTGGTTCACCTCAATGAGCTGCATTTACCGAAGTATAATTAATAACAAAAAGATTGCAATTTATTCTAATTGTACCTTACTCCCACCACGCTCACAAGAAGTTCGATATATCGAAATCGAAGAATTTCCATCGATCTATCGCAATTCACAAGTTCCATCGATACCAACGATGGAGCCCTCGATGGATCTCCCAGCTCTACGCTAAGCCGTTCTCACGTCTCGCGTTACATTTTTATTACTTGCTGCGTTGGTTGCTGCAGTAAAGGGATGACATGTTTATTGTTTGGCGTCAGATAGCGCGCAGGCTATCGACTATTGCCTATTTTTTAATATGTTTGTATATAAGTGGCATGTTCATGCTTGAACATACTGCCAGGGGCCTAAAATTTGTGGCTGGGAATTTTTAATTTTTTTTTTGGTAACGCGCAGGTTATCCGTAATTTTATATTTATTTGTGTCGCATGTTCATGTTTGAACATACTGCCAAGGGGCCCAAAATTTGTGTGTGCTCAGAACTGCCCTCCTGATGATTGTCCACTCGTCTTTGAAGCGGCTTCTGTGTAGTTGATGGGAGTCCTGTCATCTTCCCGAAGGTTCGTATCATCTTTTTCTTCCTTCATGCGGACCCTCCATTGCTACAAATTCTCATTTCTGAATTTGAGCAAATTTTTTTTTTTTTAATTTGTCCTCTTTGGACTGTAGCTGTCCTATTTGGACTTAAAGTTGTGCCCTTTGCACTTATTAAAGTTGTCCTCTTTGGACTTATGGTTATCCTATTTGGACTTAAAGTTGTCCGTTCCCTTTTCATTTTTGGGATACGGACTTAACCAGCACTACAAATTCTCTTGTTTGAATTTGAGCAATACATTTATATATTATCTGCCTCTTACCTCTGGTGGGGGAGAACAGAAATATATTATTAAGACACTGGTTCCTTCTCTGTGTCTCTTACCACTGGTGGGGGAAAACAACAGAGAAGGCTCGAAGGACCAAAATGTTATTTGGCCCTACCTCTGAACTCTTTGAGTCCAACAATTGAACTCTACTCCGCGAGTCAAAAAATTGAACTCTTCTCTTTGTGAGATCAAAAATTGAACTCTTCTCTTTGTGAGATCAAAAATTGAACTCTTTATTTCTTAAAATCCTAGTGCTTATGTACCTTAAAAATACTTCCAGGCACTGGAAGGCTATAATTAATTCCATGCACACAAGTGCACAGATGTTTGTCAAGTGTCCCTTTTCGATCGCTAAGCCGTTCTCACGTCTCGCGTTACATTTTTATTGCTTGCTGCGTTGGTCGCTGCAGTAAAGGGATGACATGTTTATTGTTTGGCGTCAGATAGCGCGCAGGCTATCGACTATTGCCTATTTTTTAATATGTTTGTATATAAGTGGCATGTTCATGCTTGAACAATTAGATTTTCTTGTTTCATATAACCCTTCTCTTTGAGCTACTTGTTTTAGTTTGCTAACTATTGTAATGGCAAACCTAGCTTATGTCATAAATAGTCTATCTGGAAGTTTTTTAGTAATTACATCTTTTATAGTGTTTTTCATTGCATTTGTATAGATTGTGGTACTGTATTGATCGTTTTCAAGGCTAAGCTTGCTAGTTATAATGCAGGACTTATTTTCTAAATCTTCTATGAACTTACGAAGATTTCCATGGTAGTTGGTGTTGTAGAGTCTTCTTAAGAGTTCTTCATATGGTGTGTGTGTTTTCAGCTCGTTGATGAGTGCTGTTCGTAGTTCCATCCAGTTGTTTGCTTGTGCAAGTTGTGATATCCGTTGGGCTTCTCCCGATAAGAGCGTCTCTATTGCTCCATACATGATGTTGTGTTGTCGTATATCCTTGGTCGGGTACAGACTTAGGATGTGGTCTATTCTTCTGATGAATGTTGTTAGATTTTCGGAGTTTCCGTCGAATGTTGGCACATGTCTAAGTGAAGACAGCGCATGGTTAAGATGAGTGTTCAAGCATGAACATGCCTCATAAATAAACATATTAAACAAGTAAGAACGTTGCAGTTAGGCGCCACTAACTGCGATATACTTTGTTCCCATAGGTGCATCTTATTTATTTAATAAACATTTAATTAACGAAATATTTCGGCAATTAGAAAACGTACATGGTATGTATGTACACATACATACAGATTTGCACATGTACACACTATACGAGTATACACAATTTTCTAAGTATACATACAAAAGTTTGTATGCCAGAATATTCTAAGAATTGTGACTGAATTGGGAATTTTTCGATCGTTACTTTAGTTTTGTCACAAGGCGCTCTAGCAATGCATTGCAATGTCTTATTTGGTTTTAGTTAACAAAGCGCAGGTCAGGGCAGTGGCGCTGGTGGTAAGCACTATGCAAGCTATACTTAGGTGCGTGGGTTCGAATCCCGCAGAAAACTTTTTTTCAAAAATTATTTATTTTTTATTTTTTTATATTTGTATATTTATTATAAAATGCTTGCTGCCAATTGATGATAATTTATAAACATACGCATATGAATTTTGCATTTAAGCAAAAACTAAAACAATTTTTCCGATTTGCCACGCTGTGTGGCAAGCAGTTTTTCTATGCATGCATATATGTATTTATGTGTAAGTGTATACACATCCAAAAGTGTATACATATTGCAAAAATTGCGATTGTATTGTTTTGTTTCGTCACAAGCTGCTGATCAGCTGGTCAGCTGATCAGCTGTGAATTGATTTAGGTTTAGCTAACGATTACATGTTGTTTTCAAAAGACCTAGGTTCGAATCCCGGTGGAAACTTTTTATTTATTAATCAAAAACTTATCAATTTTATTTTTTAAAATTTATTAATATTATTAAATTTATGTTAAAATGCTTTTTGCCATCTTAGCAATTGCTACTAAGCTATTGTATGCATGAATTATGCAGTTGACCACAACAAACTTCTTTGCCGATTTGCCACGCCCCCAGTGGGCGTAGACGCATAATTTTTTGCCAGTTCTTAGAAAAGGCCGAGGCTAACATGACTGCAATTTGGTTGCTTACATTCCAAAAATGCGAAAATTACAGGGTATTTTTCGATATGCCACGCCCCCAAAGAGGCTGAAAAATTATTTTTGAGGCATCGATAGAGGAGAACATTAGTAACTCAAACATCCAATTTTCAAGCTTCTTGCAGTTTGCCACGCCCCCTGTGGGCGTAGATATATCTACCATAGCTTATTAGTCTTGGGTTGTCAACCCGATTATACATGCAAAATTTCAAGTCTCTAGTGTCAATAGTGTTCAAAATATAGCACAATTTGAAAAATCACTATATATTCAGGTCCGATTTGCCACGCCCCCAATGGGCGTAGACATATAACTTTTTGATCGATCTTCTTAGAATCATAACATTAACTCACATGCAAAAAAATTTCAGCGTTCTAGCTTTAACGGTGTAGAAGATACGTATTTCCCGATTTGCCACGCCCCCAATGGGCGTAGATATATCCGCCATAGCTTTTTGAACTTGGGTTGTCACCCCGAGTATACATTTCAAATTGCAACTCTCTAGCTCATCATCTAGTATGATAACTTAACTATGGGCGGAAGAGTTTTCCGATTTGCCACGCCCCTAGTGGGCGGATCGGGAAAATTTTTACACTTTATAATTCGAGAGCATATATGAGTATATGTTTAAAATTTCAAGTCTCTAGCTCTAATAGCGCCGAAAAATATTGCGTTCATACGGACAGACGGACAGACGGACGGACAGCAAGACGGACATTGCACAAAACCAATATACTTTTTTCCCTTTGGAAACAAAGTATAAAAATAGGCAATAGTCGATAACCTGCGCGTTATCTGAAGACAAGTAATAAACATGTCATCCCTTTACTGCAGCGACCAACGCAGCAAGCAATAAAAATGTAACGCGAGACGTGAGAACGGCTTAGCGATCGAAAAGGGACACTTGACAAACATCTGTGCACTTGTGTGCATGGAATTAATTATAGCCTTCCAGTGCCTGGAAGTATTTTTAAGGTATATAAGCACTAGGATTTTAAGAAATAAACAGTTCAATTTTTGAATTCGGTAAATGTGGAGTGTTTTATTTCGACTCTCTAACATTTTGGTCCTTCGGCGTTCTCTGTTGTTTTCCCCCACCAGTGGTAAGAGACACAGAGAAAGGAACCAGCGTCTTTGTGCTGTGGTATTACAAAACCTCAGCAAAAGACAACAAAAATTTTGTTATATTGCTCTGTACTCCCCCACCAGAAGTAAGAGACAGAGTATATATACAAAATAGTGCTCAAGTTTAAAAAAAAGAAAAATTTGTAGTGCAAATAAGTCCGTATCTCAAAAATAAAAAGGGAATGGTCAACATTAAAAAGTCCAAATAGGACATAAAAAAAAAAAAAGTGCTCAAGTTTTAAAAAAGAAAAATTTGTAGTGCAAATAAGTCCGTATCTCAAAAATAAAAAGGGAACGGACAACATTAATAAGTCCAAATAGGACATAATAAAAAAAAAAAAAAAAGTGTGCTCAAATCAAAAATTAAAAAATTTGTAGTGCAACTAAGCCCGTATAGGACATAAAAAAACAATAAAAAAAAGTGCTCAAGTTTTAAAAAAGAAAAATTTGAAGTGCAAATAAGTCCGTATCTCAAAAATAAAAAGGGAACGGACAACATTAAAAAGTCCAAATAGGACATCAAAAACAAAAAGTGCTCAAAAATAATCAAAATTTGTAGTGCAAATAAGTCCGTATCTCAAAAATAAAAAGGGAACGGACAACATTAATAAGTCCAAATAGGACATAATAAAAAAAAAAAATTGCTCAAAAATAATCAAAATTTGTAGTGCAAATAAGTCCGTATCCCAAAATTAAAAAGGGAACGGACAACTTTCATAAGTCCAAAGAGACAAAGTCAAGAAGTCCAAAAAGGACAACAAAAACCGCAAAAAAAAAAGCGGACACAAACAAAAAAAAAAAAACAAACAAACAACAACAGCACCAATCGATCACGCAGGAGCGATTCAGAAGACAGCAGGATTCCAATCACGCAGGAGCTATTCAGAAGACAGCGGGATTCCAATCACGCAGGAGCTATACAGAAGACATCGGGATTCCAATCACGCAGGAGCTATTCAGAAGACAGTGGGATTCAAATCGATCACGCAGAGCCACCCTTCGGAGAAGACTGGAGCTAAGTCGTAATTTTATTCACTTTATTGTTCAAATAAGAATAGAAAATGCTGTCAGAGAAAATCATAGTACTGTTAAAAAAACAATCGGACTTAGTGTCCAGATTAATGAAACTAGACTCATCAGATGAGATAAGGCCACCTAGGTAGGATACAGAACAAGTTAGAAAATAATAACTCAATATTGTTAAAAGTGTGGGTAATAGACCACCCATATTTTAACAATAAGGAGTTCGAAAAAGCGATAAAAACTATAAAAGATATAAAAACAGGAATTTTGAGTAGCGAGAAGCAAATCAAAGAAGAAATTAGGCAGATAGGAACGGTTACAGTTCATGAAGAGGCAGATTTTGAAAAGAAAGTCGATCAGATAAGAAAATATCTAATAGAAACAAATGAGGATATTGCGAAATCAAATGTAGGGGTTTTCGAAATTCGAAAAAATAAGATTCTACTCTTATGGAATAGAATTTCGAAACACATTCAAGAGCTTCAACCCAAATATGAAGCCAGCAAAACATTTGAAGAAGGGGTAATCGAACTAGAGTTCGACATTCAAAATACGATCAGCGCATTAGACGCAAAGAAAACTTCCCCAACTCATCCCACTATCGTAGAAAAGGGAGATAATCTCCCTGGACTACCGAAAATGCAAGTCCCAATATTCTTTGGCGATGCTAAAGATTGGGACTCATTCGCTCAGCTATTTAACGACCTTATCGATCAAAGTCAGGACCTAACTTCTGCCATAAAATTTAACTATTTAAAAACCTCATTACGAGGAGAAGCAGAGAGCATGGTTGCTCACCTATTAACAGGGTCCGCAGATAATTATACCGTAGCTTGGGAGTTATTAACCAAAAGATACGAGAATAAAAGAAACTTTTTTTCGGAACAATTTAACCGAATATTAGAACTCCCAAATTTAGATATTGACTCATCCAAAAGTATCAACAACTTCATACACACAATCAATGAGTCAATACACATAATTAAAAATAAAGCTCAACTCTAAAGTGAAGTTGACAAAATGTTTGCACATTTAATACTAAGAAAATTTAGTAAAGAGGCTCTTCAACTATATGAAAGCCAAATAAAAAAGACAAAGGACATACAATTGCTGACTGACGTAATGGACTTTTTAGAACAAAGGTATTACTCAACGTCCGCATCAAAAAAAGAAGAAAAGAAAGTCTTCAGAAGCACTACCAATGTGCAATATTGTCCGATATGCAAAGCAGTAGGCCACAGTGTCACGCAATGCACAAAATTTAAAGCAATGAATCCGAGTGAAAGGCTAGACATTGCTAAAAAGACATACTTATGTCTAAAATGTTTAAAACACTCAAGCTCATATCGGTGTAAAAATAACATAACTTGTGGCTTTTGCAACAGAGATCATCACACAATGCTACATTTAAATATAAATAAAGACAGGGTTAATACAGTAATAACAAATGAAAAGTCCTTATTAGCCACTGCAATAATCAAAGTAAAAACAAACAAGGAGAACTATATTGAATTAAGAGCATTGATAGATAGCGGATCTCAAAAAACAATTATATCTGAGGAGGCCGCACAGTGGTTGAATTTACCCCGAATCAGAAATGAGACAGAAATAAGTGGAATATCAGCAGAAAACACTTGTAGGTCGAAATACAAAGTGAAGCTAGATATAAAAACAACAGAATTAAAAAAAAGAGCAGATAAAGGTTGAGGCCATCATAGTATCAAAGTTAATGAAAGCCCTCCCACTAGACAAAGTAAATGTAGATACAGCTAAATGGCACAGTTACAGTTTAGCTGATCCCCAATTTCATAAGCCAGGCCGAGTAGACATGATAATAGGCGCAGACTTATACGCACATGTGCTAAAAAGTGGAATAGTAAAAATAGATGGATTACTCGGGCAAAATACAACGTTTGGATGGATTATATCGGGTTGTACAAAATCTAGAGGAGAATCAACAATAGTAGCAACAAGTATAGCAATAGAAGATCTAAATCGGTTCTGGGAATTAGAAACCGAAGAAGATGAAAATGACGAAGAAATTGAATTTTGTGAAAATAATTTTTTGAGTACAACAAAAAAGGATGAAATGGGACGGTATATCGTAACAATTCCATTCAAAAAAGAAAATGAATTAGGAGAATCTAAGCCACAAGCAATAGCTCGGTTTCTTAGCTTAGAGAGAAAACTACAAAATAATGAAAAATTAAAAGCAGATTATACGAATTTCATGAATGAATATATAAATTTAGGCCATATGATTCCCACAAATAAAGAAGGAAAATACATCAGGCAGTGTTAAGGGACAGTAGTCTAACAACAAAACTTAGAGTAGTCTTTGACGCATCTGCAAAAACAACAAATAAGAAAAGTCTAAACGATATTATGTGGACTGGACCAAGGGTTCAAAAAGATATTTTTGACATTATGTTAAAATGGCGACGCTGGGAATATGTAGTGTCAGCAGACATTGAGAAAATGTATAGGCAAGTTAAAATTGACAAAGATAACAAAAAATTTCAATATATTGTTTGGAGAGATTCTCCAAATAAAAAATTAAAAAACTTTAAACTTACAACCATCACTTATGGTACTGCATCAGCTCCTTTCCTAGCGACAAGAGTTCTTTTAGATATAGCCAACAATTGTAATAACGCAGCAATCAAAGAAATAATTAAAACAGATTTTTATATGGACGATCTAATGACAGGTGCAGAATCCATAGAAAACTGTAAAGAAATAGTAGAACAAGTTTCTAACGAACTAGCAAAAGCAGGTTTTAATCTAAGAAAGTGGATTTCAAATAAGTCAGAAATAATTGAAGAAATTGACAAAAGTGAGGAAAATAAAGTATTAAGTATTGAAGAAAATGAGTCGATAAAGACATTAGGGCTTCAGTGGGAACCCATCAAAGATGAATTTAAATTTAATTTCACCAACAGCAGTATGAAAATAATAACAAAAAGAACGGTCTTATCGGCACTAGCAAGAATATATGATCCTTTAGGGTGGTTATCACCAGTAATCATAATAGGGAAACTGTTCATGCAAAGACTTTGGCTAACTGATCAAAAATGGGATGAAGAATTATCCGAAGAAGAAAGCAAGGAATGGATATTGTTTCAAGAAAATTTGATACATCTACAGAACATAAGAATACCTAGGTGGGTAAAAACCCAGAAAGACATTGAAGTACAGCTTCATGGATTTGCTGATGCTTCCGAAAAAGCATACGCAGCAGTAGTATATGCCAAAGTAGGTAGTTCAGTTATGATATTGGCAAGCAAAAGTAAAGTAAATCCAAAGAAAAACAGGAAAACTATTCCTAAACTAGAACTGTGCGCAGCCCATCTACTCACAAAACTCATTTCGAAAATAACAGAGTCAATTAAAATCGACGTGCAAATCTATGCATGGAGTGATTCTACCATCACGTTAGCTTGAATTGAGAATGGATTAAATAAAAATAAATTCATCAGAAAAAGAACGGATGAAATTAGGAAAATGTCAGAAATTAAGTGGAATCACGTTAAATCAGAAGATAATCCAGCAGATCTAGCGTCTAGAGGAATAAATACATATAAATTAGTAGAAAGCGAAATTTGGTGGAAAGGGCCAAAGTGGTTAACCGAAACAAAAAACAATTGGCCAAAAGAAAAAGAAGATGTAGAGGAAGAGAAAATAATGGTTAACACTATGCTAGAAGACAAAGAAAATAACATCATAGGTGAATTAATAAAACGATATTCTTGCATTAAAAAATTACAAAAAGTAATAGCCTTTGTTGTCAGATTTATTAAAATCATAACAAAAAAGACAACGCAAAAACCACCACAGTATATAACAGTGGAGGAGTTCAAAAACGCTAGGACAATAATCATTAAGCAGCAACAAGCACTTCAGTTTAGATCAGAAATAGGAAGACTATTGGTAAAAAAGCAATTGGAAAATAAAAGTAAAATAATTAGCTTGAATCCATTTTTGGACGAAAAAGGAATACTTCGTGTAGGGGGACGATTAGAAAATGCTAGTATTGGATTTGACGTAAAGCATCCTATTATTCTTGACAAATGTCATTTAGTTGATTTAATAATAAAGGATGCTCACACTGTCACCTTACACGGTGGAATCAATTTAATGAGAAACTATATTCAAAGGAAATTTTGGATAATTGGACTCAGAAATTGCCTAAAGAAGTATTTGCGTAATTGTGTTACATGCACGAGATATCATCATACACCTACACAACAAATAATGGCAAATCTTCAAAAAAATAGAATTACAATGTCATATCCATTTCTAAATACAGGAATAGACTATGCGGGGCCCTATTATATGAAATGTTCTAAGAATCGTGGACAAAAAATGCATAAAGGGTACATAGCACTATTTGTGTGCTTGTCAACAAAAGCTATCCATTTAGAAGCAGTAAGTGACTTAACATCAGACGCATTTTTAGCTGCAATGAGAAGATTCATGTCAAGAAGAGGCAAATGCCAAAATATATATTCAGATAACGGTACAAATTTTGTAGGAGCAGCTAAAAAATTAGAAAAAGAATTTAAGAAATCGATTCAAGAAAATACAAATATTTGGTCTACATTAGAAAAAGAGCAAATAAAGTGGCATTTTATTCCAGCAGCAAGCCCTCACTTTGGAGGACTTTGGGAGGCAGGAGTAAAATCAGTAAAGTATCATTTAAAAAGAATTATAAGAGACAACAATTTAGCTTTTGAAGAAATGACAACCCTGCTGTGTCAAATTGAAGCAGTCTTAAACTCAAGACCTCTATATACAACTGGAAATGACATAGATAATATCGAAATATTAACTCCAGGACACTTCTTAATAGGTAGACCCACAGTAGGAGATATAAAATCAATGGGAGAAGAAAAAATAGGAAATCTTGATAGATGGAAATTAATTCAAAAAATGAGAAGAGATTTTTGGAATAAATGGAAAAATGACTATTTACACACACTCCAACAAAGAAATAAATGGAAACAAGAGATGCCAAACTTAGAAGAAGGGCAAATAGTATTAATAAAGGATGAAAATTGTCATCCAGCTAGATGGCCGCTAGGAATAATAGAAGAAGTTCACAAAGGCCAAGATGATAAAGTTAGAGTCGTGAAAATTAAATCACAAGAAGGGTTAGTTACACGACCTATCAGCAAAATATGCCCACTGGGAAAATTAAAAAATGAAGACTCAGAACAAAGAAGCACGAAACAAACCACTAGGGGGCGGGGAGGATCAAGACTAAGCGTATTGATGGCTATGCTAATGTTAGTATTACTTTGCCAAATGTCAAGTGCAAAAATAATTAAAAACGACAAGATAACGATTTCGAAGCTAGGAAATAATTCGGCAATTCACTTAGACCCAATGGGTGAAGTAGAAATAGTAACCTCATCTTGGGATCTAGTTATCTTCTACAATCTAGAGTCATATTTTGAAATGCTAAAGAAAGGAAGCGAATTCGAAAGGAAAATGAGAGTAATGTGTACAAAATTATATAGTTTCGAAGACCAATGTAACATTATCCTCAACAATACAAAAAGACGAATAGCAGAAATAAATGAAAATAATAAACTATTCATACTAAAAGATAACCCAAGACCCAAATGCGCACCTTTCGAGTTCATGGGCTCATTATATCACTTATTATTTGGAATAATGGATGCTGACGATAGAGAACAAATGGAAGAAAACATGGTCAAATTATTAGAGAACCAACATAACATAAACAAATTGAGTGAGAAACAAACATCAATAATAGATTCCACAGCAAATATACTCAAAAGATCCGTTGAGGACATTAATACCCACTTTAAAGACATGAATATACGTATAGACAACATGAGAGAAATACTAAAAGAATCGTATTATGTGTACAAACAATCAATTAATTTCTTCATGATAACTAATCAACTGAATTCTTTTGATCGAAGAATGTGACAAAATTCAAACAGGGATAATAAATATGCTAATTGATATTAATCACAGTAGATTAAGTCCACCTATTTTGAAACCTAACCAATTTGGGGAAAAGAAAACTTGTCCGAAAATTTAGTCCTGCTAGGGAAAAGGACTGGTACAGAATTAAAAGATATCTATCAGCTACTAACAAGAAAGGCAACCTTTATAGACAACAAAATAATAGTCAGTGCGAAAATCCCGCTTTTTAGCAGATATCCCTAAAATAGTGTGGAGCCCATTAGAGATAGCAAAAATTAACCACACAAAAGAAATAGAACACTTACAAAAAGCAATACAGCATATGAAGGAAAATCACTTAGAGTTAAACGGGCTCCATTTTCATCATATATCAGGACACACATCAATGATATTAAGCATTATAATTGTAATAATATTAGTTATATATGCCATAAGAAAATGTAATGTAAAGAGACGATTAAAAGCTATAGCATTTCCTGGTCATATATAACTTAGAATCTAAATATACAAAATATCTGATAACCTGCGCGTTATCAAAAACACAGAAATTAGGCCCCGGGCAGAATGTTCAAACATGAACACGATAAATAAAAACATACATATGTATAAGAATAAACATTACGGATAACCTGCGCGTTACCAAATATAAAATTAAAATTTCTCAGCCACAAATCTTAGGCCCCTGGCAGTATGTTCAAGCATGAACATGCCTCATAAATAAACATATTAAAAAATAGGCAATAGTCGATAACCTGCGCGTTATCTGAAGACAAGTAATAAACATATCATCCCTTTACTGCAGCGACCAACGCAGCAAGCAATAAAAATGTAACGCGAGACGTGAGAACGGCTTAGCGATCGAAAAGGGACACTTGACAAACATCTGTGCACTTGTGTGCATGGAATTAATTATAGCCTTCCAGTACCTGGAAGTATTTTTAAGGTATATAAGCACTAGGATTTTAAGAAATAAATATTTCAATTTTTGAATTCGGTAAATGTGGAGTGTTTTATTTCGACTCTCTAACAATGAGTCTCTGATAATTCTAGAGCCATCTTGATTTTGTATATTTTTTGGTTTGTTTAAGAACTTTAGGTTTATTTAAATGTCTTTTCAGTTCATTTAATGTAGTTGATTAATTCGTTGTATTAATTCGTATAATTAGTTCGAATTTTGTTAACGATTTTCGATTAATTTTTTTTTTTTTATAAAATACTTGCGGCTTACAGGGATCAAAAGATTTGTAAGGCCCGAATGTTACAATGCATTTAAAGTGACGATCGTATATACCCCACGCCACGGCTTACAATGGTAGAGGGTATAGTGTAACGGGACAGGAGCCATAAAATCGGAGCGCACAGTGGGATTGATGCCGTGAAAAAGTGGAAGCATACAGTGGGCCAAAGGCCATGACAAAGTGGACACGCTCAGTGGGCCAGAGGCCATAATGAAGCGAACACGCATAGTGGAATAAAATAAAATAAAATGACATAAATTAAAATAAAATAGAATAGAACAGAATAATACAAAATGAAATAAAATAAATAATAGGAAAATTAAAGAAGAGGAACTAGGATTAAATAAGAGGAAAAAAAAATAATATAAAGTGGAGTAAAAATTAGGCGATATAAGACAAAGTGAAACAGACTAAAACAAACGAAATGAAAATGAAAGCAAATGAATAAAATAAATAAGAATGAAAAAGATTAACAAAATAGACAAAGCAAAGGGAATAAAGAAAGTTAAGAAAATGCGGAAAATAAGCGAAAGTACGGCGGAGGAATAAAATTCAACGTAACGGTATTTCTTGATGGAGCTGACCCAAGGTAGGAGGATGGAAGCAGGTGAGTGTCAGAATCCGAGGTTGGGTGTCCGTCCGGTCTATCCGCGCAGCAAGGATGAACTAATGGTGGCACAAAAGACCGCCCATCGAATGTCCATGTTCGCACCACCATTTGAGACACACCCGCCCTGGTACGGGGTTGAGCAGGTGAGGAAGTGGGACATGAGGTATGATGGGCAGTCGGATCCGCTCGACTTCATGGAGATATTGGAGGGACGGGCCATATGGCTTATGGCATAGAACTAGATCGAATGCCCAGAGCGATGAGCGAGGTGCTCGTCGGGAAGGCGGCTAGGTGGCTCTTTACTAGTGGGCTTATAAATGCGCCCTGGATAGAGTTCAAGAAGGAATTTCTAGAATTCTTTCTGCCGCCACGGTACTTCGAGCGCTTAGAGGATCAGATTCACGCTCGTCGTCAGCGAGAGGGGGAAAACTTTAAAGATTATCTTATTGAACTAAAGCTTTTGATGCGCCAGGCAAAGTACAGCGCGGCGCAAGAGTTGTATAGGACGTACGAGATCGCCGCTCCGGAACTCAGATTGTATATGAGACGCCATGAATTCGCATCACTCGCGCAGCTGACTCAGATGGAGACAGAGTATGAGAATGTGCAAGGGCGGCGTCCACAGGAGCAGGAGAGGGGGACCGCGGCGAGCCGGGCGAGATCTGTCTGGACAGGGGCGGCGGAGAGTAGATCTGGCGGTCCACTCTGCACACAAGACCGTAGCGACGGTGTCGATTGGGAGCCTGAGGATGGCCACCACACTCGATACCGAAGCCACACACAGCTTCATGAGTGAGAAGGGCGTGCGCCAGCGGACGATCCGAGGAGAGTGTCAGGACGTGTGGTCGCGGACCAGGTTGGCCAACGGGTCATCGCGAGACGTGCGGAAGACGACGGAGGTGGGCGCGATTATCGCCGGAAAGAGGACAGTGGTGCACTGTGGCCACGAGAGCCGAATGATGCGAGCGATAGAGGAATCAACGGAAGGAACGTCGCTGCTGCGTGGGCAAGGCGTGTCGAAAGAGAGCAGCCAGCTTAATGATCAGGGTTCGCTCGCTCGACACGTAGCTCAAAGAGGCAAGCGGCTATAAACAGAGGTAAAGAGGGAGCCGAAGGGGCACCCGGAGGCAGATGAAGTTAATAATCTAGGAGAAGAGGTGGTAACGGACGTAGGATTGCCTATCGATGCGCCCAGCGCGGCGTCCAAGGAGAACGAGTTAAGTTGGTTTAGCGGCTCGCCGTCGAACCGCTTCACAGCGGAATATTTTTGTAGTATATAAGAAGAGGATTTGTAGAGTGTAAGGGATAGACATATTTTCGTAGACATGTAAGAAACACATATATATTTAGTAGTTAATAAGTCGAGGAAAGCCATTCTTTGTTTATTTTTTGTATAATTTTTTTTGAAATATGATCTCAGCGCGCGCAATCAGCGATGCGACCCTGCACGGAGTGGTGAGAAGCCCTAAATGCTACCGCGGCAGAGTTGCATCGCTGATAACGAGGAAGAAACGATCGATTTGGAGGGAGTGAGAGAGCGGATTGAAAGGAGCGCGATTGACGGCTCTTTTTGGTTTGGAGACGAAAAAAAGATAGAAAAAAGAAAGAGTGCGATCGTAAAGAGTAGGCGCGAAGTGCGGAAAGGAAGAAAAATAAATTGAAAAATTAACAATTAGGAATAAGAAATCACAAAAGGCCAAAGGTAAAAAGTGAATAAATGAATGTCGATAGAGAAACGTGAGTTTTTATTTATTTAATTGTGCATGCCATAAGTTCAACAAAGTTGTGCTTATCTAATCTAGTACTGAAGTAAAAGCGGCGAGGGGTAACCTGTCGCAAATCCCAACCCCTCCGCTCCCCTCTAACTTAACTCGGTGGTTCAGAACGTGGCGAAAGCTCGTTCGCCAGGCGACGAAATTCCTGGCCGTGCCAAAAGTTGCTGCGCCTTGTGTCAGCAACTCTGCCGCGCCCACAACCTCCCTAATCATATTTCTACACCCTTCCTCTTAACTGTAGTCCCGTCCTTAAACAAATGTTTTGTAAGGGGACCCTGGAGTAGACTGAATGATACTCGAGCCTTAGAAACTACCTTACAATTTATGTTAAAATGCTTTCTGCCATCTTAGCATTTACTACTAAGTTATTATATGCATGAATTATGCAGTTGGCCACAACAATCTTCTTTGCCGATTTGCCACTCCCCCAGTGGGCGTAGATTCATACTTTTTGGCCAGTTCTTAGAAAGAGCCGAAACTAATATGACTGCAAAATTTGGTTGCTTAGATTCCAAAAACGCGAAAATTACAGGGTAATTTTCGATATGGCACGCCCCCAAAAAGGCTGAAAATTTGTTTTGGGTCATCGATAGAGGATGACATTAGTAACTGAATCATCCAAATTTCAAGCTATATATATATATATATATATATATATATATATTTTTTTTTTTTTTTTTTTTTTTTTTTAATTTTTTTTTATATATATATTCGCTTCTTGAGAAACGTGCTAACGAAACAAACCCAGTGCCAGTCGGACATGCCTCATACCTCGCTGCGCAGCATATACCTCGCTTGGTGTTGCAAACTTTGAAAATGTATTTATTGTGGTCATAAAATAAGTATTTTTTTTACATACGGGTCGATCTGTTTAACTTGATTTTTATTTGTTGGGGTTTCTGTTTTGTGAAATTTATTATACTCTGTTCCCAAAGGGAAAAAGAGTATATTGGTTTTGTGCGATGTCCGTCCATCTGTCCGTCCGTCCGTCTGTCCGTATGCACGCAATATTTTTCGGCGCTATTAGAGCACGAGACTTGAAATTTTAAACATATACTCATATGTATATGCTCCCGAATTATAAAGTGTAAATATTTTCCCGAGTTGCAATTCGGAATGTATACTCGAGGTGACAACCCAAGTTCAAAAAGCTATGGCGGATATATCTACACCCACAGGAGGCGTGGCAACCCGCAAAAGTTTATATCTCCTACAGTTTTTAAGCTAGAATACTTCACTGTATATATATATATATATATATATGTGAATGTATACTCGAGGTGACAACCCAAGTTCAAAAAGCTATGGCGGATATATCTACGCCCACAGGAGGCGTGGCAACCCGCAAAAGTTTATATCTCCTACAGTTTTTAAGCTAGAATACTTCACTGTATATATATATATATATATATATATATATCTCTTATATAAAAATAAGTCGGGTTTTCTGTTCTGATGATTCTTAACTCCAAACGCACTAACCGATTTTCACGGTTTTGCATTTGTTGGAAAGTTCACGGGATCCATGAGGTTAGTAGACGTCGCGACGTTCAAACATTGGCCGCCGTACTAGACATGCAAGACAGCAACAAGTGTATTCACAGAACTTAAGCGAAGAAAGACTAAATATAATAAGAGAAAATAACCGATTGAGACGACGCGTAAGCACACGAAGATCATTGGCATCATACAATCGCTTGGCATTCCAATATGATCCCACTGCGAACTACAGTGATGATGACAATTTAAAAATTGGACCAATGACAACTGTATGCCGATATTGCAATGCTTTAAAGTTCAAAACAGAAACGGCTGGATTGTGCTGCGCAAGAGGAAAAGTCAAACTGGATCCATTACTTACACCACCACAGCCACTGAAACAATTGTTCGAAGGAACTGATCCCGATTCCAACCATTTTTTTCAACGTATCCTTGAATACAATAACTGCTTCCGCATGACTTCTTTTGGAGCGAATCTCATTCGAGAAGGCGGTTTCAACCCAACTTGCAAGGTAAAGATACAAAACACACAACCAATCACTCACACTAATCAATCACACCAACACAATCAATTGCAAAATGTAATTATTCTATCTTAATTGTGTGCCATCACAGATACAAGGACAAATATATCATTTGCATGGTTCAATGGTGCCAACACCAGATGAACCGCATCAGTTTCTGCAAATATATTTCATTTCGTCAATGGTGGATCAGCTTAATGTGCGATGCAATATGCAGGGAACACAACAGTTAAAGAGACGAATTATTGAACAGTTGCAAGCATTTTTACACGCTAATAACGCTGTGGTTAATATGTTCAAAACAGCATTGGAACGAATGCCATCGGATACACACAAATTTGTCATAAGAGCAGATAGGACCACAACAGGTGAACATGTGCGACGATTTAATGCACCCATCGTTGATGATGTTGCTGAAATTATTGTTGGTGATCCAACCACATCACGGGACATTGTCGTTCAGCGCCAGAAGTAATATCATGCATCGTGTAAATGAGACACATCGTTTGTACGATGCGTTACAATATCCAATCATTTATTGGCAAGGGCAAGACGGATACAACATCACGTTGAAGATGGTCGATCCAATTGCAGGTACAATATTAACACACTAATTATTGCAATTATTGGTTTCCATTAACAATCCATTTCATTTTGCATTTTCAGGCATATCAACGAACCAAAATCTAAGTGCAATGAATTACTATGCGTATCGTATGATGATTCGTACGCATGAGGAGAATGTCATTCTGAAGTGCCGTCGGCTCTTCCAGCAATTCGCTGTCGACATGTATGTCAAAGTCGAGACCGAACGTTTGGCGTTCATTCGATTCAATCAAGCAAAGCTACGAACTGAGGACTATATACACTAGCGTGATCAATTCATTCAGATGGTAATGTTCAGGATATTGGACGCCTGACGATTCTCCCATCATCTTACATTGGAAGCCCACGCCACATGCACGAATACGCGACCGTTAGTTGCTGAAACAGTCACAGGGAACGATGGATATCCAGTTTATCGTTGACGTTCAAAAGAAGATAATGGTCGAACTATCAAAGTTAAAGTTAAAAATCAAGAGATTGAGATCGGAAATGAGTTAATTGTACCATATTGCCCGCTGCTATCACATGTGAATGTTGAGAGTTGTCATTCGGCCAAGTCAGTAAAATATTTGTGCAAGTACGTTACAAAAGGCAGCGACATGGCTGTGTTTGGTATTGCGTCGGAAAATGCCAATGACGAAATCAGTAACTTCCAAATAGGCAGATACGTCAGTACTAATGAAGCTCTGTGGCGATTATTCTCATTTCAAATTCATGAAAGATATCCCACAGTTGTACATTTAGCAGTGCATTTGGAAAATGGACAAAGAGTTT